>KV013380.1:104987-120878 GCA_001598015.1 Dorcoceras hygrometricum
TGGGTACGTTAGACGTCGTTGAGATTAGTTATAACGACATCGTTTTGATTTTCAAAGTATTGCGACTGGATTCATGTTGCGACTGGATTCATGTTGCGACTGGTTGCTACTACAGCTGGTTGTTGCTTCTGCTGAAGAACAAGAGAATGATATTCGAACAGCAACTGAGGACGATCAACAGCAGTTGAGGAATCTGTTTATCATTATCCACGTTTGAAGCGGTGGGAGTATATCCTGTTTGAATACTCATCATGACACGTGGAACATGAATTGAATACGTTGGAAATGTTCAAGAAATACAGAAATCGTTGTCTATAAATAAGAGTGAATTTGAAATGCTGAGAACATCTTGATTTCAGCTATCAACCTTTGATCTTGCGAGTATCTCCGGAAGAGAGGAACAGAGCTTAAGAACACTGATTGAAATAATTGAAAACAGAGGAACAAAGGTATAATCTGACAGAAGAGTCAGGAACTAGATTACTCGAGAATGATATTTCTTGAGTATTCCGCTGAAATCACATACATGTTTGATTACCGTTCTTGATGTAGAACTGTTCTTGAATTAGAACTTGAGTTTATATGTATGCCGATCCATCACAGGTAGTGGATCTTTTATATTTGCATGAATTTGCATATTGAAGAGAATTGAATTGATTCTAATGCCCAGGACTGAGTTGGCCTGATTTTCGAAGCCGGAGATGGTTTCGATAGATGAATATTCATGTCAAGATCGGATACGAATCTTGATGGCGTCGAACTGATATGGAATCAATTCTGAGATCGAAGAAGATAACTAGAATCATTTCATTTCATTGCATTTAGTTTACAGTTGATAAACTGTTGTGCATTTTATTGTTATTATGTGTACCTGCTGATTATACTGAGATGATTCTCACCGGAGTTGTCCGGCTGTTGTTTTGTTTTGTGTGTGTGCATGACAACAGGAAGAAGAAACTAGTGGGGAGCAATCAAGGGTAGTAATAGAAAACTACCTAGCAGCTGGATCAGCAGCTGGAAGAATAAAACACCAGCTGAGAGTCTATGTTTGATCGAACAGTTGGTCTTAGGTTGTTCGAGTCTGGTTTTGTTTATAAGATATAAGCGTGTACTAGTGAACTTAGCTTGTAATCTCTATGAACCATGAAGCATTTGTATAAATGAATACTATTGTCGATACAAGCTGAACCTTTTTAATTCTGCTGATATACGCTTCTGCTGGTTAAAATTTTTTTTTTAGTAAGTTATGTATAAACCAGATTAGATTGTTAAACTAGTTTAGTTTACATTAATAACCCACTGATTAAGATTAGAAGATTAATTGTGAGCAGAGAGCCTCACACTCTTGGCACTGACAATCACTCCCCGCCATCTTTTGAGCCCCGAGCATCACATGTCCACCAGCTTCCGCTTGGTTCATCCTCGAACACATCGTACTAAGAGAGGTCGAATCTGAAACCAACTGTAATGTCCCAGTTTTAACGATCGTCCTCACTGTTCAACACTGATATTTTCAACGTGTTTTGTCCTCACTCGCACGCATCCTGAGAAACTTCCCAGGGGTCACCCATCCCAAATTGTCTAAAGTCAAGCACGCTTAACTTTGCAGTTACTAAGTGATGAGTTCCCGAAAAGAAGATGCACCTTGTTGGTATGAGTAGTACCAATTAAATCTGATAAGCCTTTCTCACCTAACCTTAACTATATCTATAACTTCCCAGTCTCGGAATCCCTCGCACTCCGGTGTGGGATCGGTTGTTCATGTGTCCCTTCGCCTAGAAGCCTGTCATGAGCCACTCATTGTCCGTGCAACCTCTTGGTACTGGCGATCACTCCCCGCTCTCTTTTGAGTCCCGGGCGTCACACTAGGATTTCAGCTCGGGTGCGATCTGATTGATCGAATTAGGATACTATGTATTTTAATCAAAGTCTTTTAATGTAAATCCTTCCTTATTAGGAAGAGGGGGAGACGTAGAATCATTACTTTGAACTTCCAGAAATAATCTCTGCTCCCATCCTTTTCCATTTCACGCATTAATTTTTAATATTCACTGTTTAATTGAGCTTTTCCACATAAAACCTTTTTATTGCTGAAGAAAAGTAGAGTGAGTGAGAATGTGCTTTCAGCTGTTAACTCGGACGATTTGCAAACTGTTTTGAAACACAACTTTTTGAAAGGATTTTATTAAAACCCCCCCCCCCCCACACCTAAACTCCAAACTTATCTTTCTCGATCCTAACAAGTGGTATCGTAGCAGGGTAAATCAGTCTATCGAACACTTACGTTTTTTCATTTCACATATATTTATAATATGGAACCATCCACATCATTAAAAAAAATCCCTATCTTCTAAAAAGAAGATTATGATGATTGGAAATTTGTATGCAGGCACATTTAGCTGCACAAGAAGATGGCATGTGTTTGTCATCATAGATGGACCAATGAAGATTATAAAGATGAATACAACTATTGCAAAATCAGATGGGGCTCCAAGTATTTTTGAAAAGCCTAGACTAGAATGGAGAAAAGTGGACAAGCGAAACGCCAACCTGGACAATGTTGCTAAGGACATTCTTTACAAAACACTGGACAAGAATATGTTCAGTAAAATCAAAATGTGCACCACAGCAAAGGAAATATCGGAGAAGCTCACCCAGCTGTGTGAAGGAAATGAGCAGACCAAAGAAACAAGCTTGTTGTGGCTACTCAAATATTTGACTCCATCAAAATGAAAGCTAGAGAAACGATGGCCGAATTTTATGAATGCTTCAACAGCATCATGATTGAGCTCACAGCTCTATGGAAAGAGTACACTAACAGGGAGGTGGCCCTAAAAGTGATGAGAGCTCTTCCCACAGAGTGGGACGTAAAGACTATGGCAATGGGAGAGTCCAAGTATCTAAATAAGCTGGAGCTGTACAATTTATTTACGGATTTAAAGGCCTAAGAGTTTGAAATGGAAACCAGATCGTAGGAAGGACCTTCCATGTCTCAAAAAACAAAGGCCTTGGCTGCAATAGAAGAAAAGCCACAGAAGACAGTGTTGGCGTAGCGGCGGATCCGGATCTCGCTCCCGGGGCATAGCGGAAGTTTAAAATTTTTGTGCCCGGGAATGATCATACGCCAATAAAATCAATACTAAACATGCATAGGTTTTTTATAAATATTTACCTTGACTTCGTGCTCGACTCTGAATATTCCGGTATTATGCGGCAATAGCACTTCAACAGTTGAATCTCCAATTGTTCGCCTAATCTGGTCCACGATCGGTTTCCAAATTCCTTCTCTGCCTTGCACTAGAAAGCACGTAATTTTCATGAATGGAATTACCAAGACAGCCAGAACAAGGTCCAGCGGCAGTGGCAGCGTCGACTGGCCACTGCGACGACGGTGGCAGATTTGGGGATGGGAAAGTGAGTCGTTGTGGGGAGAGGAGAGCTATGGTTTAATAATAAAGGGGGTGAATGAATGTGTCTCCTTTTGCCAAATTTATAGGTAGAGGGATAGAGTTTGAGTTGAACAAAACGGTGAACATTCGGTTCGACTCAAACAGTGGACATTCGGTTCATCTCAAACGTGAGTTTTCATTTCGACTACCTCGATTGTGGTCTCATCATAATCCCGATTGATGACCATATATCTTCGATGTGCTCAGTTTATAAAATTGATCATTATGATGCAAATTCAAATTTTCGAACCATTGAATCTATATACGGCAGGTTTACTCCCACTACTCATTTTTTAAGTCATACTCATACACTCCTTTCCATATTCTCAACACGTTTAGCTCCATATCCCTATGGGTTTAGGGAACTAGTACTTGTGTGACCCTCAATGGTTCAGGGATACAACTAGCCGGAGGCTCACAAATCCTTGTGACTCCGAAAACACATTTTTGGACTTACCCATCAGACCATGGTAAAACGTATAGAAATATCGCCCCATGATCCCCTAGTATCACTTATAGTGCCTCAAGAATCAGTAATTCATGGTAGCGTACAATACGGTCCTTTCATCTCAAATATCCAGACCGAATCAACGACCATTGATAAATCGAAAGTTGCTAGAGATTCGATAGCCATGCATACATCTTGGAGATCAAATAGTGACATCGCATGTGCTAATAGGTAAACCCATTTACCTAAAGCACATGTAGTACTATGGCCAGAGATTTGTCACACTATTATCTCATCAGATAGCATAGGATATCCATGCACCAAGACGAGCGAAGAATCCTCGACAACAAAGCATTGACTCCTATATGCATCGTGACCTCGCAACCTCACCACCTGATGTGTGAGGAATCAGATTTTATATAAGTGATTATTGAATTGATTTGGGATCAATCAAGGGAATTTTGAGGGTTTTGCGAAATGAATCTGATTCCAGTAGAATTCAGCAGTTGCGTGAGTTGATGAAGTCTGTTATCAGCTGTTGGTGGCGTAGGAGTAATACCGCTGTCGCTTTGTGAAATCAGTTGTAGCGCATTTCAGATTTCTACTGTAGCGAGTGAGTGATGCGTCGTCGTTTCGATTTTCTGTAGTTGCATTTGAAGAGGTATCTGCTGGCAGCAAGTGCACGGGCGCGAGATTTAATGGGAACACGACACGTGTTGGTCAACCTTTTTGTGTTGGCTGCTGATATCGTAGAGCAAATCAGCAGATGCATTGCGGAGGATGTGTTTCTGCTGAGTGACCAGCCGTTGGTTTGAGTAACCAGTCGTGGGAGCAACAACGTCGTTTTGATAAGTTGAAATGCAGCGTTTTGGTTTAACGCTTTGTGTCTGCTGTTGACAGCGAGTTCCTGTAGCGCAGCAAAACACCGTCATTTATATTAGTGGAGGCGACGTCGTATTGGTTTCGCGCTAGCGATCGCTGTGCGGGCGTTTAGTTCATCAGATATGATGACGTGTCCTTTACATCGTCGTTTGAGTTAATTAGTGCGACCAGCTGCTGGTTGTTTTGCAAGGATATGTTGTCAGCTGCTGGAGCGATCGGTGTCGTTTTGATTAGTTGATGCGGCGTTGTTTTGAGAATCCAACGTCTGATGGTTGCTGCTGGTTTCGTTGAGAGGAAGAGCTGATATTTGATGTGAGCAACCGCTGGTGTCTGTTGTAAGATACCTACTGTTTCGATGTCTGCTGATTACGGGGAGCAGCAGCTGGTGGATTGAGAGATATATAGATAAGTGTTGATCGACACTTAGAATTATTCTTTTTGATGAGGCTGGTGGATTGAGAGATATATAGATAAGTGTTGATCGACACTTAGAATTATTCTAAACCTGATATTTCTTATCTCCATTCCATTTGAGCTTCGAGCATAACTTGCGAGTATCTGAGTCTTGAGTCTGGCTTATGTGAATTCTGTGAATTATGTGAACTGCCTGAATTACTGAATTGTATGCGCTGTTTACATATTTTATGCATGTAGAAATCAGATATGAATTTCTTGGCATTCATGCATACATTTTGAGCCAGATTGATTGATTGATGACCCGAGATTAGATCCACGTTGCGACTGGGCGACTGATGTGTTTGCCTGAATAGTCCAACGCTATAATCGGAGTGGTGAGCGACTGACTTTTCGTTTCGGAATACCACCGAGCTGTGATGGCTGACGGGCCAAAATATCACGGACCGATGATTTCCCTGGTTGATTTACCGTGCGTGGTATAGAGGCTCGACTGAGATGATTTTCCAGTTGATATACTGGTCTAGCTATCCGATCCTTGTTAGCCCTCATGCATTTCATAGCATTGATTATAGCATGTTGCATGTTTAGCTGTTTTGATAGCTCTTCGTACTGAGGCTTGACCTCGTATTTGTTTTCCTGCTTTTGTGTTGTTTGGGTCTGTGTCACCCATTTGCAGGATCTTAAGGTAACCAAGCTGGACCGAGTGCAGTGTCAGCTGGTCGATCCCCGTTTCCTTGAGTCCCAGTCTACTTTTATTATGTATTGAACCAGGGGATGCCCTGTGTTATTATGTATTTTTGGGGATCGTTGATGATTGAGATTTGATGTTACCTAGTTTTTTTTTGAGTTTGAGTTAACTCGTATTTTGAGTATTGATATTTTGAATGTATGTTTTTGAGTTCAGGCCCATATTATTTCGAAAAATTTTTAAGCCCGATTTTACGCTTCCGTGATTATGTGCTTAATTGTGCTCTAATCCTGTGAGATTAGCACGGGGCCTGACATGATGACCCTCCTGGAGTTGGTAAACGAGTCAAAGTAAGGTAACTAGCATGTAGAGTCTCAATGATTTTTCGAGTATTGAGGACTAATCTGTACAACCAAGACCTCAGACTTAATCCATCGACAAAAGATAATCACTTGGAAAGTCCGAACGAGGATAGTTCAATAGATCACCAGTCAATATCCATCTCTATGCTTAGAACATCTCTATGTTCCCTAACAATGAAGCACGGTACTCGCATCGCAGATGCTAGTATCAACTCGGGCGACCCTTATCCTTATTTTGGATGGCCCACCCAAATGACTAGGAACTGATTTAGAATGTGACTATTAGATGTGCTTCATGATAGCCATCAAATCCATTATCACATCTAACATACACTATAATATATTCAAGGTCTTTATCCAAAAACTTTATGCAATAAAAGAAAAGATAGAGAATGCCATGTAAATGTAAATTATATGAATAAAGATCGTTTTACAGAGAGTCAACAAAGTTCACTACCAACAGTTGGCTAGCTGGGCACCTACTCTAACAGACAGCTCAGCAGATCAACAATGATGCAATGTCTCTCTTCGTTAAGAAGTTTGGGAAATTCATGAGAAGAACACCATCACATTCTATGCTATGTCATGCCTTATTACGTATTGTTATACGATTATGTAATGTTACGACTGATTTTATGAACCATGTTTTACGATCATTCATGCATACATGTTTATTTTACGATACGTATGTGCTTGCATGTGGTTTTATTATACGTACTTTGATATTATCAGAGAGCAATGCTGGGTCTTTAAGCTCACTAGGATTTTTTTAAGCATAAAACGATCCATACTTCTTAAAACCAACTGAGTAAAAGCACTGAAAATGAACATGTTTAAAGCCAACGTCTGAAAAGCGTATCATAATAAAAGTGAAACATAAGTGCGGTCACGGGGTACTGCTGCAGCAGGCGCTCAGAGGTCCTCACCATCAGTCGGGATGTACTCATCAACAGGGTCATCACCTGCACCATTTAAATCTAGTGAGTCTAGAGGCTCATTGTATCATAAAAACGTATATACTAATAAAGTCGCATGCAAGCACAACTTGTAATAAAATAACGTTAAAACATGAATGCATGCATGATCTTAAAACATAGCTTCGTACATTTCATATCATACATAACATATAACATACATAAGGCATGACATAGCATAACATGAAAAACGTATGAGTCGTATCCTGAACTGTGGACCATATTAGATTGATCAATCTATAAACCAACGTACGCGGCGGTGTGGTTCACCGGACCTTACCTCGGGATCCCTACAAAGTCACACCTCTATGCTGCCACTTCACCATGCCGTGAACACATGGATCCATAAGCTCGTAATACATGGAAACAGAAGTTCAACGGGCCCGGTATCCCCGATCCCCTCATCATAAACTTGCCACAAATCATTCAATTCCTCAAGTTTTGTCTTTTAAAAGAACATGCATTTACGTTTCATAAAACATTCATGATGCGTGCATTTCGTAAAATTATGAAAGTTTAAAAACTTAGCCCGTCAATGTATATTTAATCATTTCCTTTAAAACATTTACGTAACGTATATGATTAAATATACATTTACGGGCTTCTACATTTTCTATTTCGATCAAGGACTGGTTCAGGAGCCTGGCCCACTACTTCTTGACTCAACATCAACATTAACTTAGCCTAAGACTTAGGAGTTCCTCTTTAAATTCCTAACACAACCCAACTTTGACTAATTTCAACTCAATTTTGACTTAAAATCAAAGGACTAATTTTGACTAATTTCAAAATCAATTTTGACTAAAAATCATTTTGACTTAAAATCAATTTTAACAAATTTTGACTTTTAAAAAGGTTGATTTAATCAATTTTGACCCAAATGTCCAATTTTGACCAAATTAAAATCCAATAATCAATTTTTGACTTAATTAAAATCAAAAGACTCCAATTTTCATTAAAACTTAAAAAATAAACATCAACTCTTAAATGTTTGACTCAATTTAAAACATTTGATCATTTTCTTTAAAATTGGACCTTTGACTTAAAATTAAAAATAACAGGTCCATAATTAAAATAACTCGGATCAACTTTAAAATATTTTGACTTGAGACTCGATTAATTGATCCAGTCCAACCGAACTGAACCCCGATTCAATTGAACCGAACCAACCACCTAAAAAAACCTAACACAAGCCGTCTCCCTTGCGCGCCCCACGCGACCAGCGGTTGTTCCTTCCGTTCGTTCTCCCTGCTCCGACCACCACTGGCCGAAGCCCCGCCGACTGGACCACCCCCAGGTCCAACCGGTCCTAACCTTACCAGCCTTGGTCCAAACCATGCGTCGCATGGTTCGAACGACGCCTTACAAGCGCGACATGCATCGCGCGCCACATGCATCGCGCGCCACATGTGGCTGCCCGAGCCACCATGGCTCATTCAACGTCCAGCCTCGAAATCTCCCTCCATGGAGCACCTCTAGCCCTCTCTTGGACACCTAATACCCCCTCTCAAGCCCCCTAGAACAGCCTCGACCGAAGCCTCATGAGAATGGAACAAAAACATGTTAGAAACATATGGCACATGCATGGATTTCAATCATGAAGCATAGATCTAAACATGTTGCATACAATTCATGTAGTAAATCCTTAAAAACATATTAATAATAGTTTAAATGGTGAGCAAAGGAATCTATATCATATGTCTGTACTGGAGAAAAGGTAGATCTGCGAGTTACCGACGTAGAGGACATGAGATCGAGATCGGACCGCCTTTGGATCGCCAAACTTGATCAAATTTCGAATCCTTGAGGGGAGAGTGGGACGTGTTCTTAGAGGGAAGGAGGGAGCGGAGGCTATGGTTAGGGTTGGAGTTGATTAGAGTGGGATTGAAAAAAATGAATGTGTCAAAAGTGACCCATAAGACTTAATTAAGAAATTAAAAGGGAAAAATTGACATGCTTTCCCCCCCTCTAATTAAAAAGCTAATTAAAACTTTGACTTGGCTTTGAAAAATGGCTAATTTCTGTAATTAAAGTCCCCTCAAATTTTAAAACACCTTAAAATCCAATAAAACAGTCCGAATAGGCGAAAAATGGGTTCCCTTCAAAAATAATAATAAAACCCCAAAATTTTCAGAAATAGTTGTTTAAAATAATAACTTTATTCTTAAAATCTAAGAACTTAAAAATCTTAAATTATTTTCACCTCGGTCGTCCATAGTCTCGTCCACGAGTCCGTAACTCAAACAGGCTGAAAAACAAGACATGCATACCATGCAACATAAAATTATAAACAAATCACATAAAATGGCATGTAAACATCTAAAATTATTTCCCCCTAGTCAGGCACTCATTTCTACGTAGTCAAAAATTTCTAGGCGTTACAACTCTCCCCCCTTATAGGAATTTCGTCCCCAAAATTAAGTACGTACCAAACAACTCCGTGTAGCGCGTCCGCATATCGGCCTCTGTCTCCCAGGTATCTTCATCCTTCGAGTGATTCTGCCACCGGACCTTGACCATCGGAATACTCCGCGCTCTCAGCCTGCACTCCTCACGAGCTAGAATCTGCATTGGTCGCTCCTAAAATGATAAATCTGGCTCTAAAAGGAGCGGCTCAAAATCCAACACGTGTGACGGATTCGTAACATACTTCCGTAGCATCAAGATATGGAAGACATTATGAATCGCTGACAAGCTGGGTGGTAACGCCACTCGATACGCCAGAGTACCAACCCTCTCCAAAATCTCAAATGGCCCAATAAATCTTGGGCTGAGCTTGCCTCTTCGGCCAAAGCGCATCACGCCCTTCATGGGAGATATCCTCACAAACACATGATCCCCAACAACTAGCTCCAGATCTCGTCGTATCTGATCGGCATAACTCTTTTGACAACACTGGGATGTCCTCATCCAATCCCAAATCCTCGTCACCATATCCGCCATCTGCTGTACTAACTCCGGTCCAGTCAGCACTCTCTCTCCAACTCGTCCCAGTGCACGAGAGATATGCATCTCCTCCCGTACATCGCCTCATGCGGAGCCATCCCAATCAATTCCTGAAAGTTGTTGTTGTACGTGACTCTACCAGTGGCAATCTTGAGTCTCACGTACCCTGGAAATCAATCACACAAGCTCTCAGCAAATCCTCCAGAATTTGGATGACCCTCTCTGACTGACCATTCGTCTGCGAATGAAAAGCTGTACTGAATGACAATCTAGTCCCCAAGGCGGCATGTAGACTCCTCCAGAACGCAGACGTAAATATGGTGTCTCTGTCCGACACTATCGAGACTGGTATGCCATGTAGTCTGACAATATCTCTGATGTAGAGCTCTGCCTACTGCGTCAGGGTGAAAGTAGTCTTCGCCGGTAAGAAATGCGCTGACTTGGTGAGTCAGTCCCCAATCACCCATATAGCCGTGTACCCTCTGGGACTCCTGGGCAATCCCACCAAGAAATCCATCGTAATATGCTCCCACTTCCACTCGGGAATAGGGAGTGGCTGTAACAACCCTGTCAGTCACTGATGCTCTGCATTGACCTGCTGAAAAGTCAAGCACTCTGACACAAATCTCCCAATGTCCTTCTTCATTCCCGTCCACCAATACAATGTCTGCAAATCTCTGTACATCTTACTCCCTGGGTGGATGGAGTACGTCGATGCATGAGCTCCCACTTCCACTCGGGAATAGGGAGTGGCTGTAACAACCCTGTCAGTCGCTGATGCTTTGCCTTGACATGCTGACAAGTCAAGCACTCAGACACGAATCTCCCAATGTCCTTCTTTATTTTCGTCCATCAGTACAAAGTCTGCAAATCTCTGTACATTCCGGATCACCCAGCGGGGCAGCGGAAGAACGAAAAATCGATACCGGGAGATGATCAATACGATAAAATCAAAAGCAAACCAAACTCTAGACCAGTCTATCAACTGGCAACTCAAATCAAGCCTCTATACCACACACAGCCAATCAGCCGGTGGAAATCATCGGTCCGTGATCATCGGGGCCCGTCAGCCCATCACAGCTCGGTGGTAGACACTCGAATCCGGTAGTCACCACTCCGACGATAGCGTTGGACTTTTCGGGCACGACTCAACAGTCGGCCAGTCACAACGTGGCACCCAATCAGGTTATCAAATCAAATCTGTCAATTCAGGCTCAAGATGTATGCATGGATGCCATTCTATATCAAAGCATAAAGCATACAATGCATAATACGTAAAATAGAATGTAACTCAATCACTCAACATACTAATTAACGTAATTCACAGCAGCAAGACTCACAACATCAATCACAGCATGTTCACGCCTAAAGATGCTAAGGGCTGCTCAATTCGTACCTGAATTCCTCAAAATTCTACCTCACAATCACAATAGTGTACGGCAGATCTCACAGCTTGCAACCAGATCCCACTTAGCCTCAAAATCGCACGGCCGAAGAGTTCCAGCAACAATTCCAAAAGCTGGAAATAAACGGCGCAACTTACTGCCCGAAACTCAGCAACTTCGTGCTTCTGCCTCAGCTCAAAACAGCCTCCAAGATTGGTAGGAAAAGGAAGGTCTACTCAAGAGGTTTCCAACGCTACCAAGAACTCGAAAAACGGAGGTCAGAATCAACGGGAAATCGCGATAGAAAGTGACGGTGAATAGTAGCTATTTCGGGGGTTTCGAGTTAGAGGATAAGAAATATCAGGTCTGGAATGCTCTAAGTGTAAATCAACACTTATATAAATATCCTCTATTCCAAAAGCTTCCCAATAATTCAAAAACCGACAGAAACAGATATCTACAACTCAAAATATCGCCCAACAGATCTCGCACAAACACTAAGTCAAAAACAGACTTCACGCTAAACTAAATCCCGCGCAAGCCTCAAAACAACAACGCACAGCGACAACACCGCGGAAAGATCTGCTTACGTAAGCAAGTCTGATCACTAAACTAGTCGCGCGCAACACAACAGATCTGCATACGTCACCAAGTCTGGTCCAATATTACGCTAGGATCAGATCTCTCCTGAAACGACGACGTAGGGAACGCCTTGCTAACAACCAGATCTCTCAACAGAAATGCTTGCGTCATCCACACTAAGCAACCACGCGATGCTGACGTCATCAGATCTGTTATCAGTTTGCACCAAAAGATCTCTCAACAGCGATGCTTGCGTCACACATGAGAGCTGCTTACGTCATGAGATCTGAATTTCAAAAGAACAACGCATTCATTTCTCACGTTCTTCTCGACCACCAGATCTCTTCAAAACGACACCGTGTTATCCAAATTTCTCGGTGCTTTTCGAAATTCTAAGGAGATACAGATCTCTAAATCAAAATCCGATTAATCACTAATTAGAAATCTGAATCCTCACAGTATTAGTCTTGCGACTGGTACTGTTCATTTTCTTCAGCAGATAACGGAATTCTAGAATTTGATTCCTTACTCGTTTACACTTCAATTCAAATGAATCTTTCGACTTATCTGATAGATTCAACTAGCTAAGTTATTCAGTTTTCATCTTCGCAAGCTTTACAAGGAAATCCTTTACAGTTCCAGAACATCATTAGATAAACAAAAACCAGTAACTCGAACAAAGGAAAGAAAACAGTTTTTCACGAGAGAAAGAAAGAGCAGAACCATGTTTTATAAAATGTTTTAAGTTATGACAATGAAAAGGGTCCCTAAATAAAAGGTGAGTGCGCGGCTGACGAACCGTGTGCCCTTTTAACCAGGAAGGATTAGGATTACAGGTCGACGGATCTGTATACCCCTTCAACCATGAGCCATAGTGCTAAGACTGATATCAGGAGTTTGATCAAACGAAATGGACCAAATGTTTAAAGTGTTGTCATAATTTTCCAGAAAATGAATGAAGAGCACAAGTGTGATTTTAATCGCAGCTCTTAAGAATGTTTAAATAAAATGTTCCCAGAATTGATTCATGTTTTATGCTTTCATACTTGATTCAAATTTCATAGTTATGTTTACGCTTGTCTGTTTATAAGCGTGGTTCAAGTTCATACTCCAGTATGTATTAGTTCTTGGGCGATCGTATGAATTGATTTTGTTATTCCAGATTTTTACCTGCTGGAACTTTGGCTCACTAGTTTTCATTGAGTGCAGGTAATCCACAGTAGGAAGCTGGAGGGAGATGAACAGAATGGAAGGGATGTGTTTATCGTGGACAACAGATTTCTTATTTCCTTCGGTTCCAGAGTTCATAGTTTCTTTTTGGGAAAACTTTTGTAGTGTACTGAACACTTCGTTATGAATTTGCATCAAAACAGATTTCTAAATTTGTTATGTTATAGGAATCTGTACCAGACATTATCACACTACGAGATGCATCATTAAAATATGATATATCAACTTTCTTCATTTCCGCACCTTTGCAGGAGTTATTCTAGATTTCTCATCTTCGAATGTGAATAATTTTGTTATTCTCATTTCAACCCAGATAATTAGTAGCGATCCATTCTCCGATGTTTATAACTCTTGATTTTATTCAATTGAACCCCAAAACTTATGATTATTCCGTCAAGAAAATGAGGGTCGTTACAGTTGGTATCAGAGCATGGTCCTTGAGATAAACACACTTCCAGTCTGAGCAAATCTCTCCAGCCTCTTCAAAACTTGTGAGTTTTACGTTCATGTTTTAGCATGAGTAATCTCTCATATAGAATTGTGGTGGATTTGGACTACCCTTTTTCAGATATGTCAGGAAGAGGTAGAGGCAGAAGGAGTTTTGTTGAAGGAGATAGTGAATCAGAAGGCATAACTCCAGTCCTCGCCAATATGGCTCAACTTTTAGAACGTTTAGTTGATCAGACCTCTAATGGGAATGGTCATTCTTCGAGTAGAATGATTAACAGAGATGATCCTCAAGAGAAATTTAGAAGGCAACGACCTCAAGAATTTTCTGGCACTAACGATCCCCTGGTGGCAGAAAGCTGGATAAAATCCAAGGAGGTGATATTCGACTATCTTCATCTGACAGAGTTAGAGAGACCTCGTTGTGCAATCTATATGTTGCGGGGCGATTCAATGGGATGTTACTTTGTTCCACTGATAGGGACAAACGCATATGCCAAACTTCGCCATTTTATTAATGGGTTGAAGCCCATGATCAAGCATGATGTTAGACTGGCCGAACCAGTAGACTACAAGGCAGCGGTGAACAAAGCTTTTAGGGCAGAGCAAGATTGGAAAGCGATTGACGAGGAAAGACAATTGAAGAGGTAAGCTTTCCAGCAAAATGATAAAAGGAAGTTTAAGAAACAGAATAACAACAGCCAGCAAGGGTCAGCAGGGAAGGGACCTATTGCTGCACAGCCAATTTATTTGGTTCCTTACACGGAGAATAGGCCTCCATGTCCCATTTTCAAGAAGAAACATAAGGGAAAGTGTCTTCAAGGACAGAACGTGTGTTATACTTGTGGTAAACCAGGCCACATGTCGAGAAGTTGTCCTCAGAAGCAACAACAGCAGCCACAGCAGCAACTCATTACCAGCAGGGCTTATGTGATGACTGCTGCTGAAGCACCAGCAGATACTGTCAGGCCCTCAAGATGTATGCATAGCTATCGGATCTTTAGCGACTCTCGATTTACCAATGATCGTTGATCTGATCGGGATATACTGAGTTGAAAGGACCTTACTGTAAGCTAACCAGACCAACTGGTTCTTGCAGGCACTATCAATGATACCTAGGGGATCATGGGGTGATGTTTCTAGGCGCTTTACCATGATCCGATGGGCAAGTCCGAAATTGTGATTTCGGAGTCACAATGGTTGTGGGCCCACGGCTAGCTGTATCCCTGAACCATTGAGGGTCACACAAGTACTGGATTCATGATTCCTGCACGGAAACTGAGCTCAATGTGTTGAGCATAGGGGGAGGATTTTAGGGAGTGCGACTTCCTAAAAGTCAACAGGGGTCAAATTGCGATTTCCTAAAGTTGAGGAGCTAAACTGTAATTTTGGACTAGGTGGTCTGAAAAATTGTTTTCACATCATAACACTCAGTTTTGGAAACTGAGTCGATCAGTCCGATCTGATCGTCGATCGGGATTATGATGAAATCACGGCGAATTAAATGAACCGGATGTTCATATGGACCTGGGTTTGACCCAAGTCCATTGGGTCGATTCAAGCCCATGTACCATCTTTAATTAATAAAGTTGGTCTAGGGCTAGAACAGAATTAATTCTTACAACCATAGCCCTTGTGTGCGCCGCCCCCTCCTCTCCCAAACCTCACGCCGCCGCCGGCCACCTCCAAGCGCCGCCGCCGCCCGCCGCCGGTGACTTCGTGATCAGACTTGTTCCGATCCGCGTGACGAGGAGAATCCGTTCGTGCCAAAATCCGTCAGATCTTCTAGTGCAGATTGACGGAGGAATCCTGTTTTCGATCGTGGACCTGATTAGACGATCTACCGCCGCCTACCTTTCAAGAGCCAGAATTCCCTGTGAATCTGGTTGGAGCCAGGCGCCTAGACGCCAGCAAGGTAGCATTCGATAAACATCCTATGTATGGTTTATTGAATTTTTTCATGTATTGAACGATTCCCGGTGCAAAATTTTAAACTTCCGCTATGCCCCGGGAAATGGAATCCGGATCCGCCACTTTCGCCAACAGTGGTATCAGAGCCAAGGCTCGGATCCTTCAATACA
>KV013381.1:26753-38207 GCA_001598015.1 Dorcoceras hygrometricum
CAAAAACGACGGGTCATCAACCCTTCTCGCTACAAAACCTGCCACAACGCTAAGCGCCCAGATCTCAGATTTCTCACAAACCCGAGCAGATCTCTCAAACCAGATTTCTCATTAAAATCTCGAAAATACCAAAATTTCCAGATTTGTTCAAAATGCGATTTCCGACCCGAAAATACAAACTAAACTTCCAAACAGGGATCTGAATCACAAGAAATCTCCAAAAACTGATTAATTCCAACAAATTAATCTTAATTACATTTCAGGTCTCACAAGTTAGGTCACGTGGGTCCAAACAGGGAGTGATTTGGTCAAGGAGTGAATTAATTATGAATTTTATGGTTAGCACGTGTCCTGGCTTATCGTCTATGCGTGACAGTAGAGTTGTCGGGGTCAGTTAGGTCGCTCTATGTGGTTTATGTGGTCAAGGTTGATTCCAAGAGATATATATTTGAGTAAGGGTCATGCAGGTCCAAATGGGGAGCGATTTGGTCAAGTAACGAATTAGTTAGGAGTTTTTTGGATAGAACATGTCCTGGTTGCAGTCTACGACGGGCAGTAGGGTTGCAGACATAGGTTTGATCGTGTTGATGGTCCCGGAAATAGGATCACTACGCAAATAGGAGTTCAGTTGAATGAACTCCTTCGATTTTTTCTATTTCAAAGTTCTTTTAAAATGTTTGGATCTCAGTTATAAGCAAACTTCTCAGCCAACAAAATATGTGCGGAAATAGGCCGATTGGTTTGTGAACAATGAACAATGCGCAAACACAAAATAAATGCGTAAATAAAAGATTGAGTCGAGAGTTTGTTTCTGGAAGTTCGGATATCAATATCCTACGTCTCCCCTTCTTACTCCTCGGAAGGTAGCACTAAAAGACTTTGATGTGTGTAGCCTTTCTACAAACACCCGCTCCCGTAACCCGCAGCTATGAGAACTCCTAGCGCTTTACAACACAACTTGACGCAGACTTCGCTGCTGGTTTACAATGTTTTGAACGATTAACGAACTTCTTAAAAGACAGTTCGTTTACAGACTCTATTAAATATATCAATGAGAACACGAAGCTAGAGACTGTAAATATCTTTTGGTATCAACAATGAAAAACCAGAAGATTGACTCGAATGTTTTTCTAATGAAGATCAAAACGAAATGTTCTTCGAGTCTTGAGCTTTTTGAAATATCAACGAAGTGAAAGATCTGTTTGAATTTTGGCAGCGTTACAGCAAAGATAGAATTGGCGAAGTATGTTTCTTCAAATCCGCTGCTGATATTTATAGGCTTCGACTGCAACGATAACATTAATTCTCCAAAGGAAATTGAATCCCGTTTGAATTACTGACAAAATCGTACACCGTAATCTCTGCTCCACTGCAAGGTCAAACGCTCATTCACAGAGCCAATTTGTCTTCTTTCCATATCTGTGCAAGCATGGAGAAACGGCCTTTGTACACTGTACTATTTACCCAAAATAGTACCTAACTTGTCTCCTCAATTCCAGGCAACTGTACGATCCAACAAATCTTTTCCTTAAGAGTAAACGATCGTATTTGAATCACTTGAGCTTACTCCTGAAATAAGTTTGGTAATCAGCACTTACATCCATCGTCGTAGTCAAGAACTTCGACTGGAAAAACGCTTGGAAGAATTCATCTGCTGATATGCATATGCGTTTTTCCATCTGCTGATTCCTTTAGCAATAAAACGATGTCGTGTCAACTTATTCAAGTGACACCGTTTTGCTATCATAGAAATACATCTGCTGGTTAACAACATGTAGCTATCTGCTGGTTGAAGTCACTGTAGCTGTCTGCTGAAACAATACATCTGCTGAAAACTCTAAAGAACGCTTCTGCTGAATTGTTTAAGCAAATCAATACGCTGTCGTTCCAACTAAACCAAACACTGTCGTTGCAACTTAATCAAACGCTGTCGTTGCAACTTTCAACAAAAAGACTTAACCAACTGCTGATCTCTTCAACAAAGTATCTGCTGATCTCCATCTGCTGAAAACGAAACAGTGCACTTCGACGATGTCGTTCTAACTTATCGAAACGCTGTCGTTTACCAATCCTTAGCAAAACACGCTGAAACACAAAACGGTACCTGCTGATCGAGACAACAACATCTGCTGAATGCTCTTCAATGAAGTATCTTCTGAATCTCTCTGAATACGAATCAACCACTGAAAGCATACCAACTGCTGAATTACCACTTGAAAACCCCAACTGCTGAAAACATATCATCTGCTGAAAACTCACGAAAGCTTCAACCACTGTAGATAGATAAGACGATCTCCTGAAGAGTTCGACAACTGATTGTCCAATTGCAACTAGTCTTATTTTTGTTATCACCAAAACTTATAAAATATTGTTCTAACAAAATCTTCTAGTGCACCTTCCTGGAAAGGAAGAATGGGAGACGTTTGATCCGAACTTCCAGAACAAACTCTTGACCCTAACTCTATTTACTTTATCTGCATCGTTATTTTTACTGTTCACTGTTTAATCGGTTTATTTCCGCACATTTATTTGTTAACCGAGAAAATAGATTTGGACTGAGAGCCTCAAATCTGGTTACTCAGATTTGAGTTAAGCACAGGCTTGTAAAATCGTTTTTAATAATTTGAAAAATAAAAATCCTAGGAGTTCATTCAACACCCCCCCCCCTTCTGAACTCCTAGGCCTATTTTCGATCCTAATTGATACTATCAATTGGTATCAGAGCCCTGTCATCTCAGTTATTGAACAGTTTGATCTTCTGAACTTATATTAAATATGTCTACTTCTCAAATAAAATTTCTATGTTTTCTAAGGAGGATTATGATGATTAAAAGATTAGGATGCAAGCCCATCTGGCCGCTCAGGATGACGACATATGGTTCGTTATAACTGATGGACCCATGAAGATTATGAAAGAAAACACGGGGATGGGTATTACTGTCAGGCCCGGTGCACAACACAGAGATCAACCACACAAAATTCAATAGCGGAAGCATTTTAAAAAGTGGCTAAAATTTTCGCTTTGGCCTGACGTAGAAAATCATACTTTAAAATACAAAGATATTCAAAATATTGGTTTTACAACAACCGAAAACTAACAACAGCATTTACAATAACAATACAAGCCTCCCTAACAGGGTACATCCCAATTCAGCAATAAAACATTGCATCCTTCCGGGGTATTCCCCGGAGGCTGCTCTATTGCCTAATATAAATAATATACATAACTGGGACATTCTATCCACCACCCGGGGCACCTCCAACTGGGCCATCTCCACGACCAGCTGAGAAACCTGGAAAACCTGGACAACACATAGGCAAAGAAACCATCCAGCCCCGGAGGGACATGGGGTCAAACCCCAGTACGGAGAGCAACATAAAACAGCATGCAGATAGAGCAAGATATAAATGCAATGCGATGCATGAGAACAGGGAGCTCAAAGGATCCAAAGGACTGCTCACAGCTGAATACCAAAACTGGAAGTGGTCGTCGAATGTGTGAGAAATTGGGAGTTACCCAGGCGCTCGATCACACATGGTACCAACCACAAACATATTACAGGGATGGACGCAACCCATGTGAGAGAATGGGAGATACCCAGGCGCTCAATCACACGAAATACCAGCACAAGCTAGAACAAAAAGGCCACAACACATGTGAAAGAATGGGAGCTACCCAGGCGCTCAATCACACGCACCCTGTCAGCAAGGATTAGCTCAACAGCAAAGAACAACAGATCAGAGGTTCTCACAGCAGGATGTTAACAAAGGCTCACACGGAATGAGCAGAACAACATGACATGCATGTATGAGTTACAACAGCTTGCAAGATAACATACACAAACAGATGCAAGAAACAACACAGAAGATAAAAACATACACACTGCTCAACATAACAGCACACGCACATTTATACACAAGTCCATCTCAAAGCTGTAATCATAAGCTCACATCCGTACCTTCGCTTTCTGAGCTACAATTACCACAACAAAGTCCCGGGTAACTCAAATCTGCCACCTGCTTGTCCAAACAACAACAACAAAACTCAGGGACTGTAGCACAGAACTACGAACTGGGAGCTACGAGCTCAACCAGCTCTATTCTACCTTCCTAACACAACAACTAGCTCTAAACGAAGCGCAAGGTAGAATCTTGTACTTACTCGAAGCACTACCTGAGCAGAAGAACCAAATCTGCCAGTCCGCGAACAACGACGCACTGGCTCAAAGCTGATACCCACTCAGACCTGAGTACCACTCCAGATATGGACTCTACGCCAAAACAGATTTGAAATTCCTTCAAAACGACGTCGCACAGAAGTCCACTATTCCACTGGACACATCATCCCACTAACACCAAATCTGCTATCGCTAAACGGCACCACATTGCAACTCAGATCCGAAAGACCAGATCTGACACTAACACTGACCAGAATCTACTGCTAACTCAAAACGACATCGCACTATCTTCCGATCTAGACAATCCGGAATCGGTCCACACCAAACCCTCGAACCAGGTCGGTTCACATAGTGCTAACAACTTACGCATCTCAAATATGGTTTCCCCAAAACGACGGCGTTTCACTACCCGCGCAGGATATATTAGCGAACTCAAAAATACTTTGCTACAACCAGATTTGACCTCTAGCCTCGATTACAATCAACCAGCGCCAAAGCCTAAGTCACCAACCAGCACTTAGGAACTCTCCAAATCTGACTACTACCCCTCAGAACTCTACCACTGTCCATAACTGTTTCCAATACACAAATATAGAGACCCGATACACTCACCAAGCATACCAGCTCAAAGCTGATCCGTCCTAGATCTGTTCATGCCCAAATCTGGTCTATACCAAACATGATTAATTAAATTAATTAATCCAATAATCTTTCGGGTCTCACAATTACTTCTGGTGCTCCACAGTGGATAGAGAAAACCAGAATGGAGTATAAACCAGAGGACAAAAAGAAATCAATCTGGATAATGTAGCAAAGGACATTCTATACAAGACGCTGGACAAGAACATGTTCAGCAAGATAAAGACCTGCGCTACGGCTAAGGAGATCTGGGAAAAGATCACACAAACCTATGAAGGCAACGAAGAGACAAAAGAGAACAAGATGGAAGTTTCCCAACAGAAATATGAGTCCATAAAGATGAGAGAAGGCGAAACAATGACGGAGTTTGACGAGAGGTTCAGCTCTGTTGTGATTGAGCTAACCAGTCTTGGAAAAGAATATAGCAATAGAGAGTTGGATCTTAAGGTGATGAGAGAACTGCCGAGGAGTGAGATGTGGACGATGGCAGTGCCCGAATTGAAGGATCTGAATAAACTGGAACTCCAAAATCTTGTTCGCAAATCTGAAAGCCTATGAGTTTGAGCTGAGACCAGATCAGAGGCTGGACCATCGACCTCTCAACACACAAAATCTCTTGCTACTACGACTTCAGAACAGTGCTCACCTAGCAAGTCAGCAGAGCAGATCAGCAATGACACAATGTCCCTCTTCGTAAAGAATTTTGGGAAATTCATGAGAAGAACACACATCCCTTATTTCAATTATAACAATACTCATAAATCTGAAAAGATTTCCACTGATTTAAATTGTTATAACTGTGGCAGACCAGGGCATTTTGCAGTTGATTGCAAGAAGCCCAAGAAAGATGATAGAGCAAAGATAGATGAAAAGAGGTCCACAGAAAGAAGAAAGAACAGATTTGAGAAGAGGCCCAACAAGAGGAATGATCGTAAGGTGCTTGTTGCTGAGGAGAGCAACAACAAATGGGCTGATTCAGATTCTGACACTACATCAAGCAGCTCATCCAGTGATAGTGAGCAAGAAGAAGTCCACTGCTTGATGGCCAACTAGACAACTGATGATGAGGTATTTGACTTCTCTAATAGTGAATTTACAAGAGAGGACCTCATCACCGCACTTAATGAAATGTTCCATGAGTACAGAAAGTTGTCTAAGACATTCGAGGAGATTAAAACTGAAAACAATGGTTTGAAAATTAGTTCAGTGGAACCAAGCACTGCTCAGCTTGGGGAAACTGACAGTTTACAAAATGAGTTGAGTAATCTGAAAATCAAGAATGATTCCTTGAGAATAAAGTCCTTTGAGCTCTCATCTGAAAATGAGTGATTAAATCATGTGATGAGCTAGTGTAATAATTCTTTGGTTTCTTTAATAAAGCTTCATGAAACTCATAAGCCATTAGATGACAAATCTGGCTTAGGTTTCAGCTTTGGTGAAAGCAGCTCTGAGGAAACAAGTACTAAGTCAAATATGGCTAATGATAAGTTCAAGAAAATGAATTTTGTCAAAGCTAGTGTGACACATGATGTTTGTAAGTCGGTTAAGTACAATGATTAGTTCATTGGACAACTGAACCATAAGGGCAAAGACCAAGAATTGTCTTTGGTGACAATTCACACGGTAACACTGTGGGTAAGGGTAAGCTTACCCATGGTAATCTATCAATTAATGATGTGCTTCTAGTTGAAAATTTATGTTTCTTATCAGCATAAGTCAGCTGTGTGACAATAGTTATGCAGTTAACTTTCAAAATCACACATGCACAGTTCAGAATCCAGATGGTCTGACAGTATTAGTAGGAAACAGACCGGGGAATACCTACATTGTCAACTGGTCAGAGAAGCTGGGATCTGAACAGATTTGCCTAGCCGCTGACTCTTCTAAGAGCTGACTGTGGCACCAGAGAATGAATCACCTGAACTTCAGAACACTTGCCAAACTGAGTAAGCTTGAATTGGTTTCTGGTATGCCCAAAATAATTTTTCTAAAGACAAGATTTGTTCTGCGTGTCAGTTGGGAAAACATACTCGCTCTATTTTAAAAAGAAAAGCGGTATTCATTCTGCCTGAAGCTTGGAGCTGTTACATATGAATATTTTTGGTCCTATACCCATAGCCAGCTTAGGGGGAACAAAATACACCCTTGTTGTTGTTGATGATTTTACAAAATTTACATGGGTGTTGTTTTTAAAATCAAAGGATCAAACCGCTAACCAGATGATAACTATTTTAAAACGTTTACAAAATGACAAATCTTTCACTGTCAATCGGATAAGGAGTGATCGATGTTCTGAGTTTTTAAATAAAAAATTATCCTCTTATCTGGAAGACATTGGAATTAAGCATGAGCTTTCAGCAGCTATAACTCCTCAGCAGGACGGGTTAGCTGAGAGGAGGAACCGTAATTTAAAAGAAGCTGCTCGAACTATGATTGCTGATTCCGGCATTTCTCAAAAATTCTGTGCTGAAGTAGTTAACACAGCTTGCTACACTCAAAACAGATCTATGATTAACAAGATTCATGGTGTTACCCCATATGAGATCTGGAGTGGAAAGAAACCTGACATATCTTATTTCAGGGTGTTTGGATGCATATGTTGAATTCATAATAATGGAAAAAAGCATCTAACTTCTTTTGATTCAAAATATGATGCAGGTTTGTTTCTTGGATACTCAGCCGTGAGCAAAGCGTACAGAGTGTTTAACAATCGGAGCTTGACGGTTGAAGAGTCAGCTCACGTGGTATTTGATGAAACCAATTTTTGTTCCAACACAGCTGCAAGCTTAGATGATTTGTGCACACGTCTGGAATCAACCAGCTTAGATGAATCAAGTGATGACTTGCCACAGATTCGATATTCAGCTGATAACCAACCAGCACTAGATGCTCCACACGATGACATTCCTACTGAGCAAGCAGATCTGACAGGTAACATAGAAGTCATTGATTTGACTAATGTTGACCCAGTGCAGGAACAGATCTCAACTAGTGTGCCAGCTGCGGGTGATGGAACAACTGTTACACAGGATGCTGCTCAAGCAGATTAACTAACAAGTCCCACTTGTGCTACACCGATCAATCTTGCAACATCCGTAATCTGCATCACTATAACCAATCAAATTGAAACTTGAGTCTTTTGGATACCAAAGACCCATGTTCTGTGTGCCCTTTAAATATTTAAGAATGCGCTTAACAGCCATGTAGTGTGACTGTTTTGGATAAGCTTAAAACCTTGCACACATACAGACAGAGAACATAATGTCCGATCTGCTAGCAGTAAGGTACAAGAGAGACCCAATCATCCCACGATACATGGTTACCTCAACGAAAGTTCCAGCTTCATCTTTGTCCAGCTTGATGGAAGCACTCATCGGAGTAGTTGTTGATGAACACTTTTCCATCCCAAACTTCTTGAGAAGTTCCTTGGAATACTTCACTTGGTTGATGAAAATTCCATCCTCAAGCTGCTTCATTTGTAGTCCAAGGAAAAATGTCAGCTCGCCTATCATGCAAATCTCGAAATTGTCCTGCATAAGCTTGACAAATTTATCACAAAGCTTGGGATTAGTCGAGCCAAAGATAATGTCATCTACATAAATCTATACTAATAAGACATGCTCATTTTTAACAAATTTAAATAATGTCTTATCAACAGAACCAATAACAAAGTCATGATCTATTAGAAACTTGGACAAAATATCATACCAAGCTGTGGGAGCTGTTTCAGACCATAAAAATCTTTATCAAGCTTATACACGAAGTCTGGTCTAGTATGATCTACGAAGCCAGGAGGTTGTGCAACATACACTTCCTCATTCAGGATGCCGTTTAAGAATGAAATTTTAACATCCATATTGTTGGATCTGTTTTTACAGATCAGAATCTAAGTTTTGATTCACACAAAATCCGTTACTATTTTACTAACGATTTAAATTAAGTGCTAACAAAGTCATGATCTATTAGAAACTTGGACAAATATCATACCAAGCTGTGGGAGCTGTTTCAGACCATAAAAATCTTTATCAAGCTTATACACGAAGTCTGGTCTAGTATGATCTACGAAGCCAGGAGGTTGTGCAACATACACTTCCTCATTCAGGATGCCGTTTAAGAATGAAATTTTAACATCCATATTGTTGGATCTGTTTTTACAGATCAGAATCTAAGTTTTGATTCACACAAAATCCGTTACTATTTTACTAACGATTTAAATTAAGTGCGCAGGTTGAGCTGAACAGAAAAAGGCGATTTCGGTTGCCTAAATGGAGGAATTTGTCCGAAAAGCAGCTTAGGTCACCACAAAGTAGTGAGTCTTGCTCGTTGGACCGTTTCGGAGGGGGCAGCACGGGTCTCGGGCAAAAATATGCAAGCTCATCTCGGACCCTGCGAGCTGGATGAAAGCACTGTAGCAGACTAGTAGCAAGCTGGAATAAAGCACTGATAGCAGATTGATTGAGAGCAGATAGCAGTGCAGATTTAGGAGTGGTCCAAGTTGGAACAGTAAGGGGACGCCCGAGCTGATCCAGCTAAGGACAACCAGATTGCAGAGTGGTTCTGTGAAAGAAGAAACCAGCTAGGAAGGAAACCAGCTGGGAAAACAAGCTCGGTGCAAACCAGCTCAGCAACCAGCTGGTAGAGACCAACCCAGAGTTCAGCAACCAGCTTGGAGTGCTATGTTCAAAGTCAAACCAGCCCAAATCGGTATAAACCAGCTGGACGGTGGGAAGTGCAGAAACCAGCTCAAGATATTGAACCAGCTGGATGATAAGACACTGCAGAGACCAGCTCAGAACAAAGAAGTTTGAACACAAGTATTGTGGAGATTGTATTGTGAAGTTCAAACTGATTTGTCGTATTGTCAAATACACTATTCACAGAGCTCAGAAGTCAGTAATGGTTGTTGCAGCACATTTAATGAAAAGGAGCTTAAAGTCAACAAAGCCTGCAAAGCATTAAATGCAAAAGGACACAAGGTACAACATTGTCAGAACTTTTCAGAAGCCTTTACAACGACTATATGCTTTGTGTCCAACGGATTAAATCTGCACAGAGGCTATATATAAGATGAGCAGTAGAAGATGAAAAGTGCAGAGGTGTGCATGAGCAAAAACAGATTAATCAAGTCTACTGCACAACCATGGGAAGATAGCAGAAAACCAGCTCGGAGAGGAGCACTTTCCAGTGTGTGAGAATACATTCGAGAGTGAGCATACACTGTATAATTTTCACACACAGATTCACTCACATTTGATAGCTGAGAGCTTAATTTTTTAGATGAGTGAATCATAAACACAAGTCATTGTGTTGTCTTTCGCACTGAGACGTTAAAGAAGTGTGTGTAGACTTTATCACTGAGGCATTAAAGAAGTGAGTTAGACACACACAGCTTGCGGGCTGGTGTGCAGTGGTGTTGTTAGGAGTTCTTATGGCTGCTGGTCGTAGGAGTGGGTTGCAGCGGGGGCCGTTGTAATCAAAGTCTTCTAGTGGATCCTTCCCGAGGCGGAAGAAGGGGAGATGTAGGAGATTGAGCTCCGAAATTCCAGAAACAAATCGCAGCGTATTTCTTTACTGCTTTACTGCATTCATACATACGCATTGCACATTCACAACTACACATAAAACTGTTTAAATGGGCTTTTGAATTTAGAGTGCAGTTTGAGTTATTTCCGCATGTTTTATATACATTACTCAATCTGTATCTCGGTGCATAAGTATTCAAGAACACTGAGCTATTGTCAGGCCCCGTGCTAATTACCAACAATTAACACAAAATAAGCGCATAATTACGGAAGCTTAAAATCAGGACTTAAAAATTTTTCGAAATACAAAGGCCTGAACTTCAAATCATACGTTCAAAATATTCGATATTCAAAATATAAGTTAAATCAACTTAATACAGCAAGTAACCACATAAATCAATTCACAAGATAGATCCCCAAATACATGATAACACGGGGCATCCCCCGGTTCAATACATATAATAAATAAACTGGGACTCAGGGATGCGGGGATCGACCAACTGAACTTCCACTCGGTCCAGCTTGGTTACCTGAAACTCCTGCAAATGGGTAACACAGACCCAAACAACAAAAGCAGGAAAAGAAAAACGAGGTAAAGCCTCAGTACGAAGAGCTATCAAAGCAGAAAACATACAACAAGCTATAATCAATGCTATGAATGCATGAGGGCTATCAAAAAGTCGGATAGCTAGACCAGTCTATCAACTGGCAACTCAAACCAAGCCTCTATACCACGCACAGCCAATCAGCCGGTGGAAATCATCGGTCCGTGATCATCAGGGCCCGTCAGCCCATCACAGCTCGGTGGTAGACACTCGAATCCGGTAGTCACCACTCCGACGATAGCGTTGGACTTTTCGGACACGACTCAACAGTCGGCCAGTCACAACGTGGCACCCAATCAGGTAATAAAATCAAATCTGTACATCAGGCTCAAGATGTATGCATGAATGCCATTCGATATCAAAGCATAAAGCATACAATGCATAGACTCAACAGCAGTCACAACGTGGCACCCAAATCAGGTTATCAAATCAAATCTGTCATTTCAGGCTCAATATGTATGCATTGCATGAATCAATATCAATGCTCAATGCATACAATGTACAATACGT
>KV013381.1:61979-77756 GCA_001598015.1 Dorcoceras hygrometricum
GTTCATCTCCATCACCGAGACTTCATCGTAACTCCGATCGCCGATCGTCCGAGCGTCTAGCAACATCGCCCCATGATCCCCTAGGTATCACTGATAGTGCCTGCAAGAACCAGTTGGTCGTGGTTAGCGTACAGTACGGTCCTTTCAATCCATATATCCCGATCAGATCAACGATCATTGGTAAATCAAGAGTCGCTATAGATCCGATAGCTATGCAAACATCTTGGAGATCGAATAGTGACATCGCGAGTGTAACTAGATAAACTCATTTACCTAAAACACTTCTAGTACTCTGGCCAGAGATTTATACACTATTATCCCCTCAGATGGCAGAGGATATCCATGCATGTCTGCGAGCGGTGAATCCTCGACAACGATGCATCGACTCCTAAATGCATCGGGATCTCACCCAATCCCGCCGCCTTATGACCCCAAGTGAGTCGGCAAACGGGTCAAAGTGAGACGCCTATCATGTAGAGTCTCAATGATGTTTCGAGTCGTGAGGACTAATCAGTACAACCAAGACCTCGGACTTATCCACTCGACAAATGGTATCCACTTGGAAAGTCCGAACGAGGGTAGTTCGATAGATCACCAGGTCACTATCTATCTGCATGCTCAGAACATCACAATGTTCCCTACCAATGAAACATGGTACTTCGCATCGCAGATACTAGTCTCGAGCTCGGGCGGCCTTATCCTCATTTTGACGGCCCAATCGACTAGGAACATGTTCAGAATACACGGTCACTATTAGATGTGTTTCATGATAGCCGTCATACCCACTATCACATCTAACATACACTATAATGTATTATAGGTCTTTACTCAATGCAATTGTTAATCATCATACAACACAATGAAAGTAAAGAATGCCATAAATTAAATGCGAATATCATATATAAAGATCGTTTCATACAAGAGTCTATGAACCCACATGCCACAAGTTGGCTAGTTGGGCATCTACTCTAACACAGCCAACGATAGCCTCCAAAATGGGTATGAGATAAAAGAGCTTTCCAAGAGGAGTCCAACGCTACCTCGAACGTGAAAAATGATGGTCGGAAAAGACGGGAATCATCGGATAAAATCTACGGTGAACAGTACTAGGGTTCGAAGAACAGAGGTCGACAATTAAGAGAATATTTTGCTAAGTATGGGATCTGGTGACATAAAACGAAGCCAAGCCTTGCTTCTTATATAAACGCGAGAAATCTGGTTAAAATGCCTACCGACAGAAACAGATCTCAAGACCTCTGAACGCAATACAATGAACAACAGATTCCACATCAATCCAACGCAAGCGTTAACAACATTCAACAGCCAAAACAACGGAGGGATCTGAAAACTAAAAGCGCTGAAAGGTGGAAATAGAGCAAACGCTAAAACGACGTCGTGTAGCACCAAGATGAAGTCTGGAACGCTAAACTCACAAAACAGATCTCTCCATCCAGCGTTCACCAAAACGACGCCGTTGCAACTTATCTAAACAACATCGTTTAGTCCTCAACTCAAAAACACGCGGGCAGATCTCTAAATCGGATCCTAGCGCTAACGCAATACCAGATCTCTCCTAAACGATGACGTACTAGCGTCTATGATAAAAACGCTCTGCGCACAGATCTCATCTACAGTACGCAACGTCCAGATCTCACGAAACGACAGCGTTCGATCCTTAAACCCGAAATACGTTGTGACCAGATCTCTTCACTGGAGCACAGATCTCTCCTACACGAGACTACCAGATCTCACAAAAACGACGGCATATCAAGCACTCTCGCTACAAAACACGCCGCAACGCTAAACGTCCAGATTTCACAAAATCCGAACAGATTTCACCAACAATCAGATCTCACCAAAATTCAGATTTCTACGACTCGAAAAATCGAAAATTCCCAAAATTTCCAGAATTGCTTAAAATGTGAAATCTGACTCGAAAATGCAAACGAAACATTTCAAACAGAGATCTGAATCACCAGAAATCTCTAAACCGATTAATTCCAGCCAAATCAATCTTTTCAATTTCAGGTCTCACATTTCTCCCTCACTAAAAAGGATTTCGTCCTCGAAATCAAACAACAACTCTGAAATCACAACACAGCAGCAAAATACAAAACAGGAACTCTCCTATCACATGGCCAAGAGTTCAGGATAACTGAGCAAACAATTAACAAGAACTAGGGAAGGAATACAACCAAAAGATACAAACTACTGGAAATTTAGCTCAACAGCTACTCAAACAGATGCGGCCACTCGCGCTGCATCTTTTCTTCCAGCTCCCAAGTAGCTTCTTCCCTGCCATGTTTGCTCCATTGCACCATCACCAACGGAATGGTATTATTTCTCAGATGTTTCTCTTTTCTGCCAAGGATATGAAAAGGATATTCTTGATAACTCAACGTATGGTCTAGCTAAACCTCGTCAGCCCTAAGCACATGAGACGGATCTGGCTCATACTTCCTCAACATGGAAACATGAAAGACGTCATGTAGAGAAGACAATTCTGGCGGCAACAACAGCTGATACGCTAAAGGGCCAATCCTCTCAACAATCTCATACGGTCCAACGTAACGAGGGCTAACTTTCCCTTGTGTCCAAAGCGCATAACACTACGAAATGGAGAAACTTTGAGAAATACACGATCACCAACCTGAAACTCAAGAGGTCTACGCCTCTTGTTCGCATAAGTGGCTTGGCGATCCTGGGTAGCTTTCATCCGCTATCGAATTAGATCCACATGGTACTTCATTTGCTGCACAAAATCTGGGGCAGATAGCTGCTTCTCCCCCACTTCTTCCCAACACACTGGCGATCTGCACTTCCGACCATACAAAGCCTCAAACGGCGCCATGCCAATCGTTACTTGATAGCTGTTATTGTAGAAAAACTCTACTAAAGACAACGCGTCTTGCCAGCTACCTCCGAAATCCAACACAACAGCCCGTAACATATCCTCCAACGTCTTGATAGTTCTCTCAGATTGGCCATCTGTCTGGGGATGATACGCGGTCTCATCGCCAATCTGGTGCCCAAAGCTGTTTGCAAACTCTTCCAAAACCCGGAAGTAAACCTCGGATCTCGGTCTGAAATGATTGAAACAGGCACACCGTGCAGTCTAACAACAAAATCAACGTACAGCTTCGCCATTTTCTTCAACGAGAAGGTCATCCCATAGGGAATGAAATGTGCAGACTTCGACAGTCGATCTATAACCACCCAAATAGCATCGCATCCTCTGCTGGAATGAGGCAGATGCGTCACAAAATCCATCGCTATGTGCTCCCAATTCCATTGGGGCACTTCCAAACTCTGTAATAAACCACCAGGTCTCTTCCTCTCGTCCTTTACCATCTGACAGTTCAAACAACGAGCGACAAAACCAGCAACGTCTCTCTTCAGGCCAGCCCACCAGAAGTGCTGCTTCAAAGCATGTTACATCTTCCGTGCACCCGGATGAACACTATGTCTGCTGCAATGCACTTCTCAAAGGATCTCCTCCTTCAAATCAATGAGGTTAGGCACAACCAGCCTACCACGAAACCTCAAGAAACCATCAGACGAGACAGAATAGTCCTCAAGTTTTCCAGCTCTGACCTTCAACTTTAACTCGTGAATAGACGGATCAGTCCTCTGAGCTGCTCGAATACTCGAAACAACCTGTGGCTCCACTTGGAAAGAAGAAACCACCACACAATCCTCAGCCGGGTAAAATCTCCAACCCGTAGTGTTAAGATGCTCCTGATCCTTAGAGATGTACAACGACGCAAGCATCTCACTAGCCTTCCTGCTCAAAGCATCTGCCACTACGTTCGACTTCTCAGGCTGGTACTTGATCTCACAATCAAAATCCTTCAGCAGCTCCATCCAACGACGTTGTCTCATGTTCAAGTCAGGCTACGAAAAAAGATACTGCAAACTCTTGTGGTCCAAGTACACCACAAATTGCTTGCCATACAGGTAGTGACGCCAGATCCTCAACGCAAAAACAACCGCTGCTAACTCCAAATCATGGACTGGATAACGAGTCTCGTGCGGTTTCAAATGCCACGAGGCATACGCAATGACTCGACCATTCTGCATCAAAACACAACCCAATCCATTGAGCGAAGAGTCAGAACAAACAATGAAACCACCTGAACCGGACGGCAGAGCCAACACAGGCACAATAGTCAACTTCCTTGAGCAGTTGAAAAGCATTCTCGCACTGCTCAGTCCACACAAACCTCATGTCCTTCTGCGTCAGTTGAGTCATCGGCTTGGCTATGCTAGAGAAACCTTCGATGAAACGACGGTAGTAGCCCGCTAGACCCAAGAAACTGCGAATCTCGAAAACATTTCTGGGATGCTCCTAGTTCAGAACAGCATCAACCTTACTGGGATCCACCGAAATCCACTCGGCTGAAATCACATGTCCCAAGAATACGACGTGATCCAACCAAAACTCGCACTTGGAGAATTTAGCATACAACTGCTGGTCTCTCAGTGTCTGAAGGACAATCCTCAAATGCTCCTTATGCTCTAAAGGAGTCTTCGAGTAGACTAAGATGTCGTCGATGAACACGATCACAAACTGATCAATAAAATCACGGAAAACTCGGTTCATCAAAGACTGCAGGCGCGTTGGTCAAACCAAACGGCATCACCAGAAACTCGAAATGTCCGTACCTTGTACGAAATGCAGTCTTTGCAACATCTTGATCTCTCACTCTCAGCTGATGGTACCCTGAACGCAAGTCAATCTACAAATACACCGCAGAACCTTGCAACTGATCGAACAGATCATCGATTCTCCGTAACGGGTACTTGTTCTTGATTGTCGCTTTGTTCAACTGGCGGAAATCAATGCACATCCGCATTGAGCCATCCTTCTTCTTCACAAACAAAATGGGCGCTCCCCACGGCGACATACTAGGTCGGATGAAACCTTTATCCAGCAAATCGTCCAACTGCACCTTGAGCTCTGTCAACTCCGAAGGCGCCAGATGATACGGGGCACGAGAAATAGGAGCTGTGCCGGGCACCAGCTCAATGCTGAAGTCTATCTCCCTCCTTGGAGGTAAACCAGGAATCTCCCTCGGAAACACATTGGGAAAATGCCGCACCACGGGAACGTCGCTAAGCTGAACACGAGAAGAAGAAGACGCATCCAAAGCGTAGATCAAGAAGCCAACATTCCCCAAGGACAACAAGCTGAACATCTCCATAGCTGAGACTAACGGGATCTTCGAACGAGAATCCTGGCCATAGAAGTCCCACTTCTCGCCAGACAAAGGCCTAAAATGCACAATCCCATGGAAACAATCCACGGAGGCCCTATACTTGGACAACACATCCATCCCAAAAATACAATCGAAATCCCACAACATCAATCGGATCAAGTTCGCTAACAGCACATGCTCACCAAAACGCAACACGCCATCTAACAAAACCTCCTGGGAGAACAAGCTCACACCGCCAGGGGTAGAAACAGAAACAACATCGTGCAAAGGAATGGTACACAGACCATGCTCAACAACAAACGAATCAGAAATGAATGAATGCGATGCACCGGTGTCAAACAACACACGTGCAGGAAAATCAAAAACAAGTCAAGTACCTGTGATCACCCGACTCGGTGTCTCCTCGGCCTGCTCCCTAGTGATGGCGTTAACCTGAGCATGCTGGGGTCCAGAAAAGAAAGACTGAGACGACTGTCCGAACCGCGACGAACCAGGCTGCTGAAACGGCCTAAACTGAGTCTCACCCAACCGGGGCTGCTGAAACTGAGGGGAATGACCCCTAGACTGACCTCCACGACCCTGAGGCTGGGCCGCGATCTGTTGTGATCCAGCTGACGGACACACTCTAGAAAAATGCCCGTACTGACCACAAATGTTGCAGGAACCCTGCACACCGATGCACTGCGTATAAGGATGCTTTCCACCACAAAAACCACAAAACTCAGCCCAAGAACCACTGCTACTCGAGCTGCCCGAACCAGAAGAGCCAGAACCCGACTTTTTCTTGAACTGCTGACCGCGGGGTCGAAACCTCTGACGGCCAGACTGCTGAGCCACCTGCTGCTGATGCTGCTACTGCTGCTGGGGCTGATGGGCTGACTGGGAGGACTGTGAAGACTACGCTACCTGAATAGTAGGACTACCACCCTGCGCCGCCTGCTGCATACGAGCACGACGACTACACAAACCTTCCTCAATGTCGATGGCACTATCAACTGCCTCAGCATACGTCTTGGGTTTGCTGGTCAGCACCATCTGATATAGCTCTTCATTCAAGCCCTCAAGAAATCTAGTCCGCTTGGCCCTCTCCAGGCCAGAAACATGCCGAACGTACGCCAACAGAGAAGAAAACTTCCTAGCATACTCCCGAACAGTCATCGAACCCTGCTCCAGATGATCGATACGAGCACGACGACTACACAAACCTTCCTCAATGTCGATGGCACTATCAACTGCCTCAGCATACGTCTTGGGTTTGCTGGTCAGCACCATCTGATATAGCTCTTCATTCAAGCCCTCAAGAAATCTAGTCCGCTTGGCCCTCTCCAGGCCAGAAACATGCCGAACGTACGCCAACAGAGAAGAAAACTTCCTAGCATACTCCCGAACAGTCATCGAACCCTGCTCCAGATGATCGAACTCCCGTTCCCGGGCGTTCACGTACAACTCGGGTACATACTCCTGCCGGAATGTCTCGCAAAAACTGTCCCAAGAGATCCCAACACCGGTCTTCAACAAGGTACTCAAAGCGCCTCGCCATCAGTGCTCTGCAACCTTCCTGAGCAAGAGGGTAGCTAAACTCAGCCGAAGATCATCAACATACCGAACCCGATCGAAAAGACCCATAATATTCCGGATCCACGAGTCTGCATCATCACTGGACTCGTCACCATTAAAGACTGGAGGGTTCATCCGCCGAAACCGTGCTATCACCACGTCCATCCGCTCCACCGGGGGAGGCAAGTCACCAACTTCCTCCTCCTCATCATGCCTACTACGAGAACGACTAGGAGACCTACGCCGATCCTCATTCTGTCCTTCCGATTCCTCAAACTGTCCCCTACCTCTACCACGACGTCTAGGCGGCATCTACGAAACACTCAACAGGATCAAGCAAAATAGAACAGATACAGCATAGATAGCATATAACACAGAAATATGCAGCACGTAGTCACATAGTCAAGCACATGCAACACACGACACTGTGCCTAGACTCAAGTGTGATCAAAGAAATTGAGCTTATCCCAGCTTAAGCTCTGATACCAAAAATGTCAGGCCTCGTGCTCATATCAGAGTAAAAACACACAAACACATGCGGAATCTAACAAAAAGCGGGTAAAATTTTCTCTTTTGGCCTGACAGTTTAAACAATATAATTTAAAATACCACGATACTCAAAATATATCTCAGTTTATAAAAACAACTAAACACGAGGATACCAGCCAACAACAACAGTATGGCATAACAACAACAACAATAACAACATGTATCAGACTTCAACAATAAAATACAACGACAAAGCACAGGACATCCCCTGGCTACCGTACGGATACATATAAATATGCTATACGCTACTGGGATACTCAACCAACTCCTGGGGCACCACCAGCTGGGTTAAAACCACGACCAGCTGTAAAACCTGGGTTCCCTGAAAACAACACAAGCAAGGAAAACAACCAAGCCCCAGAGGGACATGGGGTCAAACCCCAGTACGGAGAGCTACTGAAATAGCAAAAAGGAATGCATAAGATAAAATGCAGATGCTATGCATGAGACACCGGATAACAGCTGAAGGCTACAACCAACAAAGGAGCCAAGGAACTCAAACATAGCTCCACGAGATCAGCAATGAATCAGTGGCCATGGGGTGAGTTCAAAGTGTGGTAATGAGACACTCGCCTGGACACTCCACCCAAATACCAGGTGCATCAAACAACTCAACCCCTCACCCTGCCGTTGCCTCGCCCATGAAATGTGGTAGTTCACCACTCGACGCATGGCGGCTAACAGATCCCAATAGGGAGATGAGAGTGTTGTATCGCCCGCTCGCCCTCGCATCCTGGTAAGAAAACAACAGCACAATACACAAGGCACAAACGGCCGAGATACAATACAAGGGATCTGAAATGCAAGTGAATAAATGCGTGTATGCAAACAATCCAGAGCAGCTAGCATAACGCAATGCAACAGCTATCAACACAGCATTCATATCCTCCGAAACAATCCCAGCAATCTCACATTAAATCTCATGCCAATTCTAAGCTACATCAAGCTCAAATCCGTACCTTAATTCCTGATTCGTTGCGACAATTACCACAATTCAAGCCCGAGAGATCTAAGTACCTGAAATCTGTTAAATCACACGCATAAACAATTCAGAACTCACGGAAAAATCCTAAAGTTTCACGGCTGGAATTTCACATACACAACCAGCCTTCAATTCTACCCAAACAACTTAACAGGAAGCTTAAAACAAGTCCAGGAACAAGATTCCAACAATTGAATTCAAAAGCTACCTGCGCACACAACACACGGCCGAAAGACAGTAGCTTCGAGCTTATGTTCCAGCCAACGACAGCCTCCAAAATGGGTATGAGATAAAAGAGCTTTCCAATAGGAGTCCAACGCTACCTCGAACGTGAAAAACGATGGCCGAAAACGACGGGAATCATCGGATAAAATCTACGGTGAACAGTACTAAGGTTCGAAGAACAGAGGTCGACAATTGAGAGAATATTTCGCTAAGTATGGGATCTGGTGACATAAAACGAAGCCAAGCCTTGCTTCTTATATAAACGCGAGAAATCTGGTTAAAATGCCCACCGACAGAAACAGATCTCAAGACCTCTGAACGCAACACAATGAACAACAGATTCCACATCAATCCAACGCAAGCGCTAACAACGTGCAACAGCCAAAACAACGGAGGGATCAGAAAACTAAAAGCGCTAAAATCTGGAAATAGAGCAAACGCTAAAACGACATCGCGCAGCACCAAGATGAAGTCTGGAATGCTAAACTCACAAAACAGATCTCTCCCTCCAGTTTTCACCAAAATGACGCCGTTGCAACTTATCTAAACGACATCGTTTAGTCCTCAACTCAAAAACACGCGGGCAGATCTCTAAATCAGATCCTAGCGCTAACGCAATACCAGATCTCTCAAACTACAACGTATTAGCGTCTACGATAAAAACGATCCGTGCACAAATCTCATCTACAGTACGCAACGTCCAGATTTCATGAAACGACAGCGTTCGATCCTTAAACCCGAAATACGTTGTGACCAGATCTCTACACTGGCGCACAGATCTCTCCTACACGAGACTACCAGATCTCACAAAAATGATGGTGTATCTAGCCCTCTCGCTACAAAACACGCCGCAACGCTAAAGTCCAGATTTCACAAAATCCGAACAGATTTCACCAGCAATCAGATCTCACCAAAATTCAGATTTCTCACTCGAAAACTCGAAAATTCCCAAAATTTCCAGAATTGCTTAAAATGTGAAATCTGACCCGAAAATGCAAACGAAACATTTCAAACAGAGATCTGAATCACCAGAAATATCTAAACCGATTAATTCCAGCCAAATCAATCTTTTCAATTTCAGGTCTCACAAGAGGGGTTTAGAGTTATGCTTTCGCATAAATTCCTGAATTTCTTAATGAACAGGGACATGGCATTATTGATAAGCTCCTATACTGATTTTCTGCTTGACGGGCTCTGTTCTGGAATTTGTAGCAGCAAGATCTTTAGTTGGCTGGGATGTTGAAGGCTCGGATTCTGCTCTTGTTTATAGATCAAACTCATATGCCTTCAGGTTTGCAAAGAGGTCATGCAGCTCCAGCTTGTTTAGATCTTTAGATTCTTGCATGGCCATCGTCTTCACATCCCACTCCTTGGGCAGTGCTCTAATCACTTTCAGGGCCAGCTCCCTGTTGCTATATTCTTTCCCCAATCTTTTCATCTCAATCACCAGCGAGCTTAACCGTTCATCGAATTCACCCATGGTCTCCTCGGGCTTCATTCTTATCAATTCAAACTTTTGCAAGGCCAGATTAGCTTGTTCTCTTTGGTCTCCTCATTACCCTCGCAGATCTGGATGAGCTTCTCTCATATCTCCTTAGCAGTTGTGCAAGTCTGGATCTTGCTGAACATATTGTTGTCCAGCATCTTATACAGTATATCCTTAGCAACATTGTCCAGATTTGCTTTCTTCTTATCCTCTGAGGTCCACTCCATTCTTGGCTTCTCAACCCACTGAGCAGCACCCGCAGTTATAGCTAAAGTTGTATTCAGCTTCATAATCTTTATGGGGCCGTCCGTTATAACAAAAAACATGTCATCATCTTGAGCTGCTAAGTTAGCTTGCATCCGGATCTTCCAGACGTCATACTCCTCATTCGAAAACATAGAATCTTGTTGTGAGAAATTTACATATTTAATGAATGCGAATAATAAAGTTGTTCAAACACTGAGAATCTGAGCTCTGATACCACTTTTTAGGATGGAAAATAAGGCTCGGGAGTTCTGAGGGGTGGGGTGGGGGTGAATGAACTCCTTTGCTGATTTTTTGAAAATCAGTTTTAAAAATTTTACTGCTCGTTGTGAGGACTAGAAATTTTTAATTGGTGATTAATGAAATAATCAGATCTGGATAAGGATTAACCAAGGGAGATATTAACCATCTGGTTTTTAGACTTGAAGGATTTGATTTTTCTGTTGGAGATATTCAGATTTGATGTAGAACAGATCAGATTTGCTTAAGCGGTTTTGGACAGATCGTATTTTTGGAATGATTTAATTTGGTATCGCATTGCGTTTGGTTCAGGAAGATATCAGATTTGGAGAATATCCCGCGCGAATGAATTAGAAGCGCTGTGAGGATTGGTTTGAGTAGACTGGTTTGTTGTCTTCATATTCGAGTGAGATCTGGGTGTCCAGATCTGGCCTGCGTGGGTATGAGCGGTTTGCTACGAGCGGGAGGTGATGCGATGTCTTTTTGGATTAATTGTGTTGACTATAGTGGAAATGTATTGACGACGCCGTTTAGCGAGTACTAGATGTGACGTCGTTTAGCGCATACCAGATTTGAGGTTGGTTGAGCGCAATCTGTTCAGAGGGAGTGAGTAGATGTGCACGTCTATTTGGGAAAGTCAAGTGTTGTTCAATGGTACTGTGTGGACCGGTTCGGTTCGTGAGTTGGTGTAAACCGATGCGGTTTAATGATTTCAGATTTGACCAAATATGGATGCGCGAGCGAGCCTTTGTCGCGAGATCTATTTGTTTGGGGGCAAGACTCCAACGCAACATCGTTTGATGATTGCGCGCTAGGATAGCGTAGCAGAGTCAGATCTGAGTTAGCGCTAAGATTTGATATGGCGCCCAGATCTGAGGTAGAATCCAGATTTGAGTGATTGACTTTCACTGTAGCTTTGACTGGGAGATTTAAATATAAGTGTAGAGCAACACTTAGTTAATTTCAAACCCGATGTTTCTTATCTTCTTCCCGAGAGCTTCACGAACCCTTACTGTTCATTTGAACCCTATTTCTTGGGATTGCGGTCGATTTACGCCGCCGTTTGGAGCAAGATTGGTGGCGTTGAGCTCGTCTTCCTTAGGGCTTTCAATTGATACCTGTTTGAAGCTCTATATCGACAAGTTGATGTAGCGCGAAGTAGTTGCAGAGTTCGATATCTTCATGAATCTTGGAAATCAGTCCTTCTGTTCTTTAGAGCTTTCGAGTAAGTGATTTCTTCTTGTTTTAAGCTTCGATTTAGGGCTGAATAGTGTTCTGTAGAGTTGAGGTAGATGTTTTAGGGCTAAGCGGTTTTAGGCTGAAAATGTACAAGCTTAGATATGAGCTGATTGCTAGATTCTTTGACAGATTCGAGCTTTTAACCATTCTATTGAGCTCGTCGAAAGCTGCTGCGACAGTAAACCTGAACGGGTTGTTGGTGCTCTGTCTTCGTAAGATCAGAGGTACGGATTTGAGATTATTTAAACAGCTTTGGCATAAGCATGAGAATATTTCCAGTGTGTTGAAAATGCTGTGCTCGAGTGTTTACGTGAACAGATTTGGCTTGACTGTGATTTGATTATCTGTTCTGTTTGCGTATGATTTATGTATGTTAGTGAATTGATATTGCTTGGCATTCACGCATACATATTGAGCCTGAATTTGATTGCTGCACGATTCGAGCTAGCGTTGTGCTCGGCCGGCTGAGTTTTTGCGCCTGAAAGGTCCAATGCTATAATCGAGGTGGTGGCCGACTGAAATGTCATGCCTGAAGACCACTGAGCCGTGATGGCCGACTGTGTGTCGCTCCTGAAGATCACGGATCGATTATTTTCACCAGCTGATTGGTTGTGCGTGGTGTTGAGGCTCCTCTGATTTGCCAGCTGAGTTGTTGACCTTGATTACTGATGTTCTTTGGTACCCTCATGCATATCATGACTTGAAATATTGCATGTTTATGACTTGCTGTTTTATGAGTGCTCTTCGTACAAAGGTTTGACCTCGGTATTTTCCCTGTTTTTTGACTGCTTTGGTCTGTGTTGGCCATTGCAGGTTCTATAGGTAATCCAGCTGGACAGAGTGGAGCGTCAGCTGGTAGATCCCCGTTTTGAGTCCCAGTTAGGTACTTATGAATTGATATATTGATACAGCGGATGTCCTGTGTCTATAGTATCTGAGGGGATCTGTATTTGATACTTGTCACCTGTTGCTGTTGTTATTGGTTTTTGAGTTTAAATCCTCATTTTGATTATGAACTTGTTTTGAATGATATTTTGGATCAGACCCAATTCAAAAAACAAAAAATTTAAGCCCTGATTTCATGTTTCCGCATAATTGTGATTAATTGAGTAATTAATCTGTGTTTAGCACCGGGCCTGACATTTTGGTATCAGAGCTTAAACTGGTATAAGCTCGATTTCTTTTCCATCACACTCGAGTCTAGGCACTGAGTTTGAGCTTTTGATTTTGATTGACTCTGTGATTTGTGTGATTTTGTATCTGCCTCTGTGTTATATCTGCTGGTTGTTCTTACCTCTGATTTTTTATAGATGGTGCCGAGAAGAGGTAGGAGTAGGATCGCTAGGCAGCTAGATAGGGAGTCTTGAGCCCCGAGCAGTGATGAGGATGTTGAGCAGCAGAGTATACCTTTGCGTCGTCGTGCTAGACAGATAGAGGTAGAATATGTGACTAGACAGATTGGGTAGATGGAGCTAGTTCTTGATAGGTTCCAGCGGATGAATCCCCCGACGTTTACTAGTGCCGAGGGCGGTTTGATGGCTGAAGGCTGGTTGGAACATATGGAGGAATTGTTTGACGCGGTGGAGTACTCTCAAGAGAGGAGATTAAAGTTAGCTGTTCTGCAGTTGAAGGAACACGCTCAACGCTGGTGGAAAGGTACTTCCCGAGTCATGAGAGAGAGAGGGACTTTAATTTCTTGGGAGAGCTTCTGTGCAGCGTTTCCATAGGAGTATACCCCTGAGTCCTTTTACAAAAACCGAGAGCGAGAGTTTGATAATCTGAAGCAAGGAAGCATGAGATTAAAGTTAGCTGTTCTGCAGTTGAAGGAACACGCTCAACGCTGGTGGAAAGGTACTTCCCGAGTCATGAGAGAGAGAGGGACTTTAATTTCTTGGGAGAGCTTCTGTGCAGCGTTTCCATAGGAGTATACCCCTGAGTCCTTTTACAAAAACCGAGAGCGAGAGTTTGATAATCTGAAGCAAGGAAGCATGAGGGTGGCCGAGTATGCCAGATAGTTCTCTTTGCTTCTGTCGTACGTTCCCCATGTTGTTAACCACAAGAGGACGGAGAGGAACAAGTTTCTGAGGGGTTTGAGGCCTGAATTGTTCCGTATGGTGTTAGCTGGTTCTCCTGTGACTTATGCTGAGGCCGTGGATAGGGCGGTGTACATTGAGGAGAGTCTGTTGGAAGCACAGAATCAGGTTCAGCCGACAGCTGGACTCATCTTTCAACCTGTGCTAGAGGTGACACAACCATTTCAGCCTCCTCAGACGTCGCAGCAGTCGAATCGCCAGAGGTTCAAGCCTCGAGGGAAGCAGTTTAAGAGATGATCGAATTCAATCTCGTCTGGTTCTATTAGCTCTGGTGGCAGTGGATCAGGAAGTGTGACGTGTGGTCAGTGCGTAGGTAGAAATATTACTTTGCAGTGCCGTGGAGTTCGGGGTATTTGCCATCAGTGTGGCCAATCGGGACATTTTGCTAGAGTGTGTGTTGGTCCCGGAAAATAGGATCAAAAAAATCAGCAGCCGCACTTTTTCAAGAGTTAAAAGATTTTGCGCGCTGCTACTTAAAGCTGGAGGTGCAATACCTCTCGTTCTTGAACATCTAAAAATCATAAGAGCACCGGAGACAGATCTGGTATGAAATTAAAATCATGCGGAAACACCAGAACTGAATCCTTGTATTTTTAAAACAACTCAAACAGATTTATGTACAACATAAATCTGTTCTATTGTGCAAGTGTGCTAACTATAAACGTAAGTGCTGAAGTAAATGCAAGTGCTGAATGCAAGTGCTGAAATCTGTTATGCGATGCTAAAGTATATGCAAGTGCTGAATGAATAAAAGAATACAATACACAGCAGATTTGTTTCTGGAAGTTCGGACCTCAATTTCCTACGTCTCCCCTTCTTTCACCTCGGAAGGATCCACTAGAAGACTTTGATGGTTACAGGACATCTGCAAACACCCACCCACACAAGCAGCACTTGTATGGACTCCTAGACTGTACCAGCCCTCGGCTGTACACTCAGAACTTGTTTAACGTCTCTGTTCAAAGACTACATACACAGAGTTTAACGTCATCGTGCTTGGACAGTACCTGTTTGCATTTGGGTTTTGATTCACTCGCTAAACAATTTAGCTCAACTCACGAAATGTGCGAGTGAATCTGTGTGTGAGAATTACAGTGTACGCACAACTCTCATAAGAAAATTAATCTCACACACGGGGAAGTGCTCCTAAATGAGCTGATAAAAACTCAGCAGTCGACGTCGTTGTAAGCTCTTCTCAGAATGGTGGTCGACTGCTTCGTTCTACTGTATCTTCCCTCTGTTATTTTTGTCTCTTCGCTCAATCAACAATCGTCAATCGTCAATCTCTTCCTTTAAATCTTCTCGTATAAATAGCTTCTTCAAGAGATATAGCCGTTAGATAAATTCCAATTCCTTTCTGCGCTTGTTACGGCTAAATCGTCGTCTTTCCAAATGCGTGCAACGCTCCTCTGTAAATTGTACTATTTCCCAGAATAGTACAAATCTTGTCTCCTTGATTTAAGGCAATTTGCACGACTTAATCTCAGCCATTGATTCTTCCATCTTGAGCGTTGATTGTGTTGAATTCTTTGCGCTACTGCTGAAGCTTCAAATACTGCGACTGGATATCTTGCGTCTGGTTTTCGCTCTATTGCAATCCAGTCGACTGGTAGTTTCTTTTCCCTTTGCAACAACTTCGCATCTGGTTTTTCTTTTCATTGCTGCGACTGGTTGTCCAGACGTTGATCTTGAAGTGCTTGCGACTGGTACATCATCTTGCGACTTGATGCATAGCAACAGCTGGTTCATTGTAGCTCACGTCTGGATGTACTGTTGCTTGCGTCTGGATGTACTGTTGCTACCTGCTGGTTTCTCTTGAGAGTTGTACCTGCTGGTTCTTAGCGCAAAGCCATCTGCTGAATCTTAGCGCGAAGGCAAAACGCTGTCGTATCAACTTATTCAAACGACATCGTTTTGCTATCG
>KV013381.1:93917-130263 GCA_001598015.1 Dorcoceras hygrometricum
TCTTGAGAGTTGTACCTGCTGGTTCTTAGCGCAAAACCATCTGCTGAATCTTACGAAGGCAAACCGCTGTCGTATCAACTTATGCAAACGACATCGTTTTGCAATCGCCAACTTCAAACACCTACTGCTGGTTGTACTACGACTGGATACTTCCTCTACGACGTCGCTTCATCTCTTGCGCTTATCTTCACAACTGCTGATAGCTTTAGCTACCTGCTGAATGCACTATAGCCTGCTGCTGATTATAACCAACGCACAAACCATCTGCTGAATCTTTAGCACGACGTCGCTTCATCTCTTGCGTCTGGATCATCCATCGACTGATTCTACTGTAGCTCCCTGCTGATTGATGATGTCACTGCTGATGTCATCTACGCTTAGCGCTCCAGCTGAACTTTCTTCATCTGCTGATTGTGATGACATCACTGCTAATGTCATCATCGCTGATTCCAGATCTTGCGCTTCTTCTCAACTGCTGATTGTGATGACGTCATTCTTGCTGCTCATTGCTTTCTCCAGAATACGTGCTGACGTCATCACTGCTGATACCAGCTCTTGTTAACGCTCCACTGAACACAACTGTTATCAGATCTCTTGGCTTCAATCCAACAGCTGATTGCTTTTACTTCTGAACACTGTAGCTTACTGCTGAATTTTTCTTCTTCGATACTTCTCCAGTAGACTTCACAGTTCCTGTTCCAACTGGTTCATCTTTTCTTTAGTGCTTGCAGCTGGTTCTTATCGTTCCAACTGGTTCACTATGCTCCAGCTGGTTCAACTTGGCCTCCGCCTGATTACGAACAACTGACTCAACTTTGGACGTCTCCATTGCTAATTCAGTTGCCGTTTACAAAGAATAACTAAACCAACTGCTGAACTTTATCTTGAACCATCGACTGGATAGATTACTGCTACTGCTGATCTTCTTCTTCGATCCTAAAATCTGTACACTAAGTGGAATTGTTAGTAACACAATAATAAGTTTTGTGTAATTCAAAACTCAATCTGGATCTATTGACACAGATCCATCAGTGTGTCCTTTGATGGGTGGACAGTCCTTGAGTCAGTCGCAACAAGGTTCTGCTGGTGGTTCTTCATAGAGATCACAACCTTTTGCTCAGTCCCAACGATCAGGATTCCAACCACGAGAACCATCTAGGTTCGGAGAATCTTCTAGACCTTAGTTTCCTGGACCGCGGTATGCCCAGGTGAATGCCTTGACGAGAGAGCAAGCTGATGAGATGCCTGGGGGAGTGATTGCATGTACTTGTACTATCTTTGAATTTCCTGAACGAGTTTTGTTTGATACTGGAGCATCACACTCCTTTATATCTGATTTGTTTGTGTATGAGTGTGGGTTGAGTTCTTCCCCACTGTGTGATGTTGTCTCTGTATCTACCCCTGCTGACATGAGTTTGTTGTCCCGTGAAGCGGTTTTGAATTGTGTGATTAGATTTGATGAGAATGTGTTGGTGACTAATTTGATTTCTCTGGATATTAGAGATTTTGACTACATCTCGGATATGAATGTGTTGTCGGATTATAGAGCAACTGTTGATTGTTTCCATGGTGTAGTGAGATTTAGACTTCGATTTGGAGAGAAATGGGATTTCTATGGTGCTGATTCGCGACCTAAGATTCCATTAGTGTCTGCCATGGAGATGTTTAGCCTGTTGTCGCTAGAGAATTCAGGGTTTATGATCTATGCCTTGGATATTTCCCATGAATCGAGGATAGGGTTGAGTGATGTCCCTATTGCTCGAGAGTTCCCAGATGATTTCCCGAATGAGATTCCTGGATTCCGTCAAGAAGAGAGATTGACTTCAGCATAGAGTTGGTGCCAGGGACAGCCCCAATTTCTAGAGCTCCGTATCGATTGGCGCCAGCTGAGCTTAAGGAACTTAAGGATCAGTTGCATGATCTTTTGGAAAAAGGCTTCATCAGACCGATATGTCGCCTTGGGGAGATCCGATTCTTTTTGTGAAGAAGAAGGATGGATCTATGATGATGTGTGTGGATTTTCGGCAGCTGAATAAAGCGACGATTAAGAACAAGTATCCTTTGTCGAGGATCGATGATCTGTTTGACCAACTGCAGGGATCGTCAGTATACTCTAAGATTGATCTACGATCTGGTTATCATCAGTTGCGGATTAGAGACGCTGACGTGGCGAAGACGGCTTTCAGGACGAGATACGGGCATTATGAGTTTCTTGTGATGCCGTTCGGATTGATGAATGCTCCTGCTGTCTTCATGGACTTGATGAATCACGTCTTTAGCGAGTACATCGATCGTTTCGTGATTGTCTTCATAGATGACATTCTTGTGTACTCGAGGAGCTATAGAGAGCATAAGGAGCACTTGAGACTAGTGTTGCAGAAACTGAGAGACTCACAGCTCTACACAAAGTTCAGCAAGTGTGAATTCTGGCTGGATAAGGTGATCTTTTTGGATCATGTCATGTCTGCAGAAGGTATTTCTATGGATCCGGGTAAGGTCGAAGCAGTTCTTAACTGAGAGCGACCAAGGAACGTTTATGAGATCCATAGTTTCTTGGGTTTGGCTGGGTATTATAGACGTTTTATCGAGAAGTTTTCTTCGATAGCCAAGACGATGACTCAGTTGACCCAGAAGGATAGGAAATTTGTTTGGACAGACGAGTGTGAGTCGAGTTTCCAGTTGCTTAAGGAGAAGTTGACTACTGCTCCAGTGTTGGCTTTGCCTTCGAGATCTGGAGGCTTCGTTGTTTTTTCTGATGCTTCTCTGAATGGTTTGGGCTGTGTAATGATGCAGAACGGGCTAGTGATAGCTTATGCGTCTTGACCGTTCATGATCTAGAGTTGGTCGCCGTTGTTTTTGTGTTGAAAATCTGCGTCATTATTTGTACTGTGAGCAGGTTTGTGGTGTACACGGACCACAAGAGTTTGAAGTATATCTTCACTCAGTCAGATCTGAATATGAGGCAACGTCGTTGGATGGTGTTGCTCAAAGATTTTTACTGTGAGATTCAGTATCAGCCTGGGCGGATGAACCTAGTAGCGGATGCTTTGAGTAGGAAAGCCGAACTTGCGATGTTGACGTCGATGAGTATATCAAAGTCCATGAGGATTTTGGGACTTCTGGATGGCGTTTTCAGCTAGATGATCAGTACTTCGTAGTTTCTTCTTGTCAGGTTGAACCACAGATTGTTTGCAGACATTAGAGCAGCACAAAGAACTGACCCGTATATTCCTGAGTTGAAGATGAAGGCCCAGCATGGTCAGTCGGAAGATTTTTCTGTTGCCTCTGATGGATGTCTGAGATTTTGTGGTAGAATGGTTTTTCCGAATTTGATTGATCTTAAGGAAACCATTTTGACGATTGTAGTCGTTACAGTGTGCATCCGGTCAAGAAGAAGATGTATCACGCCTTGAAGTCTCACTACTGTTGGGAAGGTATGGGGAATGATATTTCTGGATTTGTAGCTCGTTGTTTGAATTGCCAATAGGTCAAGGCCGAGAGAATGAGACCTGGTGGATTGCTACAGAGTCTAGAAGTGCCTCAATGGAATTGGGAGTACATCTCCATGGATTTTTTGTGACTCATTTACCTCGATCGAATAGGGGATACGATGTGATTTGGGTGGTGATTGACAGGCTTTCGAAGTCAGCCCATTTCATTCCCTATGATGTGAGATGCTCGATGAAGAAGATGGCGAGACTTTACATTGACCATGTGGTTAGATTGCATGGAGTGCCGGTTTCGATAGTGTCCGATAGAGAACCAAGATTTACTTCTCGATTCTGGAAGAGCTTGCAGGCAGCGATGGGTTCGAGATTGGAACTTAGTACAACTTATCACCCTCAGACAGATGGCCAATCCGAGAAGACCATTCAGATTTTAGAAGACATGCTGCGAGCTGTTGTGTTGGATTTCAATGGTAGCTGGCAGGATTCTTTGTCTTTGGTTGAATTTTCATACAATAATAGCTACCAAGTGATTATCGGGATGGCCCCATTTGAAGCTTTGTATGGTCGTAAGTGTAGATCACCGATCTGCTGGGAAGAGATTGGTGAGAAACAGTTGTCTACTCCTGAATTTGTGCAACATATGAAAGATCAGATTGAGTTTATTCGGAGTAGAATGAAAGCTGCACAAGATCGACATGCTAGATACGCTAACAAGACACACAGACCTTTGGAGTTTGAGGTTGGCGATCGAGTATTTCTGAAAGTTTCTCCTTTCAAGAGCGTGATGAGATTCAGATTTAAGGGTAAATTGGCTCCTAGATTCGTTGGTCCCTTTGAGATTATTGAGAGGATTGGATCATTGGTATACAGATTACGTTTTCCTGCTGAGCCTCAATGGAATTGGGAGTACATCTCCATGGATTTTTTGTGACTCATTTACCTCGATCGAATAGGGGATACGATGTGATTTGGGTGGTGATTGACAGGCTTTCGAAGTCAGCCCATTTCATTCCCTATGATGTGAGATGCTCGATGAAGAAGATGGCGAGACTTTACATTGACCATGTGGTTAGATTGCATGGAGTGCCGGTTTCGATAGTGTCCGATAGAGAACCAAGATTTACTTCTCGATTCTGGAAGAGCTTGCAGGCAGCGATGGGTTCGAGATTGGAACTTAGTACAACTTATCACCCTCAGACAGATGGCCAATCCGAGAAGACCATTCAGATTTTAGAAGACATGCTGCGAGCTGTTGTGTTGGATTTCAATGGTAGCTGGCAGGATTCTTTGTCTTTGGTTGAATTTTCATACAATAATAGCTACCAAGTGATTATCGGGATGGCCCCATTTGAAGCTTTGTATGGTCGTAAGTGTAGATCACCGATCTGCTGGGAAGAGATTGGTGAGAAACAGTTGTCTACTCCTGAATTTGTGCAACATATGAAAGATCAGATTGAGTTTATTCGGAGTAGAATGAAAGCTGCACAAGATCGACATGCTAGATACGCTAACAAGACACACAGACCTTTGGAGTTTGAGGTTGGCGATCGAGTATTTCTGAAAGTTTCTCCTTTCAAGAGCGTGATGAGATTCAGATTTAAGGGTAAATTGGCTCCTAGATTCGTTGGTCCCTTTGAGATTATTGAGAGGATTGGATCATTGGTATACAGATTACGTTTTCCTGCTGAGATAGCAGCGATGCATGATGTGTTTCATGTATCTATGTTGAGGAAATATGAGCCAGATCCATCCCATGTGCTGAAAACTGATGAAGTGGAGCTAGATCAGACCCTGAGCTATGTTGAATATCCAGTGCAGATTCTGGATAGAAAGGAGAATCAGCTGAGGAATAAGACTATACCGTTGGTGATGGTCCAATGGAGCAAACATGGTAGAGAAGAAGCTACCTAGGAAGTTGAAGAGAATATGAGACAGGATTGACCTCATCTGTTTGAGCGATGACAGTAGATTTCTAGGTAAATCTTCTGATTTATTGATTCGTGCTTTGAGTTGTTTTGTGCTCATGATTTGTGGCTTGTGTTAAGCATTGAGACATGCTGGTTACTTTTGTGTTTGAGCTGTGGTGTTTTTCTTGATTCTGATCTATATTGTGAGTTGATTTCGAGGACGAAATCCATTTTTGTAGTGGGGGAGAGTGTGAGGACTAGAAATTGTTAATTGGTTATTAACGAAATAATCAGATCTGATAAGGATTAACCAAAGGAGATGTTAACCATCGGGTTTTCAGACTTGAAGAATTTGATTTTTCTGTTGGAGATATTCAGATTTGATGTAGAACAGATCAGATTTGCTTAAACGATTTTGGACATATCGTATTTTGGGAATGATTTAATTTGGTATCGCATTGCGTTTGGTTCAGGAAGATATCCCCGCGCGAATGAGTTAGAAGCGCTGTGAGGATCGGTTTGAGTAGACCGGCTCGTTGTCTTCAGATTCGAGTGAGATCTGGGTTTCCAGATCTGGCCTGTGTGGGTATTAGCAGTTTGCAATGAGCGGGAGGTGATGCGATGTCGTTTTGGATTAATTGTGTTGACTATAGTGGAAATGTATTGATGCGACGCCGTTTAGCGAATACTAGATGTGACGTCGTTTAGCGCATACCAGATTTGAGGTTGGTTGAGTGAAATCTGTTCAGAGGGAGTGAGCAGATGTGCGCGTCTATTTGGGAAAGTCAAGTGTTGGTCAATGGTACTGTGTGGACGGGTCCGGATCATGAGTTGGTGTAGACCGATGCGGTTTAATGATTTCAGATTTGACCAAATCTGGATGAGCGAGCGAGCCTTTGTCGCAAGATCTATTTGTTTTGGGCGGGACTTCAACGCGATGTCGTTTGATGATTGCGCGCTAGGATAGCGTAGCAGAGTCAGATCGAAGTTAGCGCTAAGATTTGAGATGGTACGACTACGAAGTAAAGGGGGTGGGAAAAGAGCACGCCCAGATCTAAGGTAGCGTCCAGATTTGAGTGATTGACTTTCAGTAGCTTTGACTTGGAGATTTAAATATAAGTGTCGAGCAAAACTTAGCCGATTTCGAACTCGATATTTCTTATCTTCTTCCCGAGAGCTTCACGAACCCTTCATTCGAACCCTATTTCTTGGGATTGCCGTCGATTTATGCCGCCGTTTGGAGCAAGATTGATGGTGCTGAGCTCGTCTTCCTTAGGGCTTTCCACTGATACCTGTTTGGAGCTCTAGATCGACAAGTTGAGGGAGCGCGAAGTAATTGCAGAGTTCGATATCTTCGCGAATCCTGGAAAGCAGTCCTTCTGTTCTTTAGAGCTTTCGAGTAAGTGATTTCTTCTCGTTTTAAGCTTCGATTTAGAGCTGAATAGTGCTCTGTAGAGTTGAGGTAGCTGTTTTAGGGCTACGCGGTTTTAGGCTGTAAGCTGTACAAGCTTAGATATGAGCTGATTGCTAGATGCTTTTACAGATTTGAGCTTTTAAGCAGCTTCTGTTGAGCTCATCGAAAGCTGCTGGGACAGTAAACCTGAACGGGTTGTTGGTGCTCTGTCTTCGTAAGATCTGTTGAGGTATTAGCTACTAAGAGAGGTTTTTTTGGAGCTTATTTAAACAGCTTTGGCATAAGCATGAGAATATTTCCAGTGTGTTGAAATTTTTGTGATCGAGTGTTTATGTGAACAGATTTTGCTTAACTGTGATTTGATTATCTGTTCTGTTCGCGTATGATTTATGTATGTTAGTGAATTGATATTGCTTGGCATTCATGCATACATATGGAGCCTGGATTTGATTGATGCCCGAGTCGAGCTAGCGTTGTGATCGGCCGACTGAGTTGTCGCGCATGAAAGGTCCAATGCTATCATCGAGGTGGTGGCCGGCTGAGTTGTCGTGCCCGAAGACCACTGAGCTATGAAGGTCGATTGTGTGTTGCTCCTGAAGATCACGGATCGATGATTTCCACCGGATGATTGGCTGTGCGTGGTGTTGAGGCTCCTCTGATTTTCCAACTGAGTTGTTGGCCTTGAACCGATGTTCTTTGGTACCCTCATGCATATCATGACTTGAAATATTGCATGTTTATGAATTGCTGTTTTATGAGTGCTCTTCGTACTGAGGTTTGACCTCGTTTTTTTCCCTGTTTTTGGGCTGCCTTGGTCTGTGTTGGCCATTGCAGGTTCTATAGGTAATCCAACTGGACAGAGTGGAGCGTCAGCTGGTAGATCCCCATTTTGAGTCCCTGTTAGGTACTTATGTATTGATAAATTGAGCCAGGGGATATCCTGTGCCTATAGTATCTGAGGGGGATCTGTATTTGATACTTGTCGTCTGTTGCTGTTGTTATTGGATTTTGAGTTTAAATCCTTATTTTGATTATGAACTTATTTTGAATGATATTTTGGATCAGGCCCAATTCAAAAAAAAATTTAAGCCCTGATTTCATGTTTCCGCATAATTGTGATTAATAGAGTAATTAATATGTGTTTAGCGCACCGGGCCTAACACTCGCAGCTCACCTATAAGCCGAGTTAACAGCTTGGAGGGTCTCAGTGATAATCTGTTGTCTTAGGTAACAAATAATTTTGTGCAGAATAAACCCAATTCAACAATGAACAGTTATGAAATGCGTAAACGTAAAAGATAAGAGTCAAGAATTTGTTTATGGAAGTTAGGAGTTTAATCTCATACGTCTCCCATTCTTCCTTGACATGAAGGATTTCCACTACAAGATTTGATTTATCCAACTCCTTGTACTAACCCGATCCTATAGCCAGCAGCTTCAAGAACTCCTAGCACACGTGGAAATAGACACAGACCCGGGATCTGTTATATAGTACACAATGAAGCTCTAAGCTGATTTGCTATTCTAGAACTCTCATGCTTTGTTTATGACTATACAAGGATAACTCAACACTACAGAGTGTGTACAAAGATTTTGTGACACAAAGAATTGATAAAAGAAATCTGTGTGTGTGTGTCACTAGCTGTGAGCTGGTTTTAGAGTATGAACTCTGTTTTTGCTCTTGTAATCTTGTAAGGTCGTAAGTTAGTTAGTTGTGATTTGTAACTTCTTCACAACTGATCTGATCTCCAATTTATGCCCTTTGGATACAACGGTAATAAATATTACAAGTAGACACTTCGTATGTATCCAAAGTGAGAAGACTGCAGCGTCTTAAATGCTACCTACACCTTCATTAAATGCATTTTCTCTTTTAGTATACTTTTCGCCATCTTCAGTTCAAAGAAAATATTTGTATATCTTGTACAATCGATATAGAGAAGTCAAACACATCAAATAAATTTGATAGAAACCTCAAAATACTCTGAGATCCATTTTGCTAAGTTGTCTTTACTTAGCTGGGTCTGATCTGGTCGCTTGTGTTGAACTGCTCTAATATTGTCTAAGCGGATCTTGTCATCTAAACTGCTTCTAAGTTGTTCCAGATAGTAGTCATTTTTCATTTCTGTCTTCTTCTATGGACACACAAGCCTTCCTGATTGCATCCATCACTTCTAAAAGGAATCTGGCTTGTCCTTCACTAATGATATCCCTAAAACAGTCTTTGCTCTGAGATGTTTTATCAAATGTTCAAATATAAAAACCGTTCTATCTGTTCTATTTGGATTCTATGCTTTTCGAAACTGATTTAATCTCAATATGCTCTTCTTCCAACCGATAAAATGTTTAGATTCTTGTTCTGTTCGACCGAGCTGATTTGTTTTTAACCAGCTTAGCTGAGAACCCTGAGCTGATTTGACCTTAACCAACTTAGCTAACTTCTCTGAGTCTCTGAGCTGGTTTTTGCTTAACAAGCTTAGCTCTTTTCTAAATTCTCTGAGCTGGTTTGTCCTTAACCAGCTTAGCTACGATCCGGTTTCAATAAACAAAATGGTAGGCTTTGTCTTGATCTGGTCAATAAATCCTTGAGCTGATTTGTTAATCTCTTTTTTTCTTCACCAAAATTTATAAATTTACTCCATCAATTTCCCCCATTTTGGTGATAACAAAACTTATGCAGAAAAATAGATTTTATTAAATTTGAAAACTTTTGACAATTATAATCAGCTAAACACAAAAATAGAGATCTACGCCCCTAAGCCCTAAGTCCTCACATCAACCGTCTCTTTTTGCTGCTCTCTTGTTGTAAGGACCCGACCCACCCAGCTCCCTACTTGTGGAGACCCTAAAAGGGTGAACCCATACTCATAGGACTACCCACAACCCTGCAAGTGTGGTTAAACTGCCTCCCCAGGGAATTGAACCCGAGTCACCAGGCTTATTACCCAAAGTTCACCTTCCCTGGTACCACTACTGTAACACCCCAGATTTAACGACTGTCCCCACTGTACCAACACTGATCTTTTCAGTGTGTTTTGTCCTCACTCGCACGCACCCTGAGAAACTTCCTAGGGGGTCACCCATCCCAAATTGTCCCAAGTCAAGCATGCTTAACTTTGGAGTTCTTAAGTGAGGGCTCCCGAAAAGAAGATGCACCTTGTTGTTATGGGTAGAACCAATTAAATCTGATAAGCCTTCCTCAACTAACCTCATTTACATCTATAACTTCGCAGTCTCGTAATCCCTCTCATTCCAATGTGGGATCGGTTCATTCATGTGCCCCTTCGCCTCTAGAAGCCTGCCAGGAGCCGCTCATTGTCCGTGCAACCTCTTGGCACCGGTGATCACTCCCCGCCCTCTTTGAGCCCCGGACCTCACATGCCCACCAGCTTCCGCTTGGTTCGTCCCTGAACCACACCGTACTAAGAGAGGTCGGCTCTGATACCAACTGTAACACCCCAGATCTAACGACTGTCCCCACTGTACCAACACTGAACTTTTCAGAGTGTTTTGTCCTCACTCGCACGCACCCTGAGAAACTTCCCAGGGGGTCATCCATCCCAAAATTTTCCCAAGTCATGCACGCTTAACTTTGGAGTTCTTAAGTGATGGGCTCCCGAAAAGAAGATGCACCTTGTTGTTATGGGTAGTACCAATTAAATCTGATAAGCCTTCCTCAACTAACCTCATTTACATCTGTAACTTCCCAGTCTCGTAATCCCTCTCATTCCGGTGTGGGATCAGTTCATTCATGTGCCCCTTCGCCTCTATAAGCCTGCCAGGAGCCGCTCATTGTCCGTGCAACCTCTTGGCATCGGCGATCACTCCCCGCCCTCTTTGAGCCCCGGACCTCATAGCTCAAGTGGTACCAGGGAAGGTGAACTTTGGGTAATAAGCCTGGTGACCCGGGTTCAATTCCCTGGGGTGGCAGTTTAACCACACTTCCAGGGGTGTGGATAGTCCTATGAGTATGGGTTCACCCTCCATGGTCTCCACAAGTAGGGATCTGGGTGGGTCCTTACAAAAAAAGACAGGGAATTGAACCCAGGTCACCAGGCTTATTACCCAAAGTTGACCTTCCCTGGTACCACTTGAGCTAGTAGCTCAAGTGGTACCAGGGAAGGTGAACTTTGGGTAATAAGCCTGGTGACCCGGGTTCAATTCCATGGGGAGGCAGTTTAACCACACTTCCAGGGGTGTGGGTAGTCCTTTGAGTATGGGTTCACCATCCAAGGTCTCCACAAGTAGGGAGCTGGGTGGGTCCTTACACTTGTTCCTCCTTTTTGGCATCAATTATTTCCTTAAAGTGATTAACCAATTCCTCTTGCTGCAACTTGAAAAAATCCATATCACTAGCGATCTGATGTTGGCTTTCTGTGAATTGACGAACAAGACTGGTTTCCAACGCCTTCTAGGAAGTATTAACATTGGTTACCACCTCATACATCTTCTTGTAGAACGCTTTCCTGAAGATGTCAGAGTCGTGTTTCATGCATTTCTGATTATCCCTCACCATATCAACCTTGGATTACAGGGATTCGACGACTCTTTCACCATTTTAAGCTCTGAAACAACATCAAAAACTTCTTGGGACTAGAAAAATTTACGGGCTGCGGACCAGCTTGGGCAAAATCCTCTTCTGACGTCACTATTATCTCTATCCGTTTTATACTATACCATATCTAATCCTGAAGAAACTGGATCCTGACGATCCATAATATTACCAACAAAAGCAGAATAATGTACAGAAAAACTAGAATTACTCGGACTGGATTGGGAGGAACAAGCTTGAGCCTGTCGCTCAACGTCCTGAACTGGTTGCTCTTCTTCCTGAGCCTGTTGCTCCTCCTCGTGAGCCTGATTCTCTTCCTCCTCGTGAGCCTGATGATCCACAAAATCAACAGCCTCTGCTTCTTCCACATTCTGTACGACCAGACTAAGCTCCTCAACATGATCCTGAGCATGTTGCTCACTCATCGCAGTCTCTTCGTCCTGAGCTGGTTGCTCTTGAGCCTTATGCTCAATCGCAAGAATCTTTTTCTCCTCTGCCTTAGGCGGTTGCTCCTCTTCCTCCTGTGGTTCCTTGGTTAGACGTTATGTGCCCCTCTGTCCAGGTAAGTTGTAGAATATTATCTCTAGAATATCTTGCGACTGGGGATTCTGGAACCAGAAGGGGTAGACCATCTCGATGTCAATGTGATCTGTGCTGCTTGATCATCTCCTTAAGCTTGCGGTCAAAAAACCGAATACACATATGATCATAATTCGCAGATGGTTCAGATGGATCAAAATTGGCTCGATTCTCATCTACCTTCTTCTTCAACTCCATCTCATACACCTTGCACTATACCAACATCTGCCGTTTCAACAACTCAGACACCATCTCAGTCTCAGCCCAAGTCAAAAATTCATCGTCAACTTTGGCCATACTTGTAATGGGCGTCATTGCTTGATTGTATTCAGCCTCACCTCAGTCTTGAAGCGTGCCCATTCATCAAATTCAGACATTTTTCTGGACACATCTTCCCAAGCAGCTTGTATCACCAATAGGTAGTGCTCCTCGACTGGGTTAGGCCGGGCAAATGCTTCCAATTTTTGCTTGCCCTTCGCAGCTAGGTCTATCTTAGGCAGGAAGTGGGTTGCCCAGTTTACCTCATGAATCTCGATTGGGGCAAACACCATCCCACCTCCATATGTCGTGTTGTGCAGGTTGTTCAGGAGAATCGGTCTAGATGACAATAGGAAGCTCTTTGGAAACAGCCTGCGCCTCCACAGTTTGGATTGGCTGGACTAGCTTTGGCCTCTTCGTTCTCTATGTCTTCTTAATTGCCACCAGAGGAAGAGACACAGTAGACTCAGAGTCATATCAATCGAGAACCAGTTTGCGTTTTGTAGTGGCTCCACCTGTCCTCGCTGCGCCTAACTTTGCCAAAAGACACCTATCTTCATCTGAGCTGGTCTTAGATTCGGACATTGTTGGACCAGCTTGGCACCCATCCACTGTCTTTTTCGTCACCGCTACCTTCTCCTTCTTCTTATTCTCCACCGTCTCCTTCTCCGGCCTCTTGTTCATCAGCGACTGCAAACCATCAGTAGTGAATTTGTTTTCACTAGTTGTACCCCCGATTGCTTGCTCGTATCACCAGCTTGATCAGCAGCTTGATTCTACTTCATATAGGTGAGAATAGGCTTATGTTTCAACACCTTGAGGGGATGCAAGGCTACAAACTCCCCAAGGTCTGCCTTCACCAGCCTCTCCAACAGAATACTGAGAGGCACCGCGAACCCTTGTGATTGCTTGCCAGGCATATATACCATGGAAACTAAGGTCTGAAATAGAATATTCCCCCAGTTCACCTTCAACCCGACGATGATCTCCACCATCATCTCAAGCTTTTCCGACTTAAACACATCAAATGATCCAACTTTGGCGCACAAAGACTTCACCACAATGTCGTGCAGAATCCGGTATTCCACCTTCATGTACTTTTTCTTGTTTGGTGGCCTGAACGGAACACCACTTCCATAGAACAAAACCTTCATCTTCGCCACTGCCTTGGCTGGAAGCTCAGAAAAACTGACCATTACCTCGATCGGAAGGTGAAACATCACCAAAAAAACATCCTTCAGAACCACCATATTCTGGTTGGCCACCGTACTTACTGTCGTCCCAGCGATGACCTTCGCATTTGCGAAATACTCAATCAAAACTCCTTCAAACACTGAACCAGAAACACCCAAAAAGCCCTATCGCCCTGATTCTTCCAACGACTTGAACATCTTCACCATGCCACCATTATCCATGCCCAGCACGGACTCGAAGTTCACCTTCAACTCGTTAACAGTGAAAGAAGCCATTTGATAGTATAGGGATTTAGTAGATTTGAGTAACGAAAGATTTGAGAGAAATATTGCAAAAGATAGCAATAAACTGCTTGAATTCTTGAAAGATTTGGAAAGCGTACTGAAAAAAGAGAAAATCAAGGGTTCTTGTATGTACAAACGATGATAGAGAAGGTTAGTGGACATGTTTCATCCTCTGATTTAAAATATATTTGAAATTCTAAAAGGATAACCGTCCGATTTTAAAAATTTGAAAAGATAAACCAATCTCAACCATTCGTTCTTTTTACTATATCAGCTTGGAAACACTAAGTCAAACACCGAGATAACATCACACTATATATGTCCCTAATCTAGACCAGATCAGCCGGAGCTCACCAGCTCGGAGACAAAAGAGTAGACTTTGGCATTATCTATTTGAATTATTTTGTTCCCCTTGAACAAATGCATGAAGAACATAATCAAGACATATCAAAGAGACCTAATATGTTTCTAAGTAAGAAAATTTAGCGTCCGGTAGAGGCTTTGTAAAGATATCAACTACTTGCTGATCTGCTGGAACATGCTCCACCTGAACATCCTTCTTCAGCACATGGTCTCTAATGAAACAATTTTTGATGTCAATATCTTGGTTCTGGAGTGCAGAACGGGGTTCTGAGTGATGGCTCGTGTTGTCGTAGAAAATGGGTGGCTCAGCTGCATCAATGTCATAGTACCTGAGTTGTTGTATCCATAAACTAAGCACAGCAGCTCCCAGCTGCTAGGTAAGCTGCCTCAGCTGTGGAAGTTGCGATTGATGTCTGTTTTTGCTCAACTATGAAATCATTCTATCACCCAATAAGTGACAATTTCTACTTGTGCTACGCCGATCAATCTTGCACCCTGTGTAATATGCATCACTATAACCAATCAATTTGAAACTTGAGTATTTGGGATACCAAAGACCCACGTTATGTGTGCCCTTAAGATATTTAAAATACACTTAACATCTATGTAGTGTGATTGTCTCGGATCAACTTGGAACCTCGCAAACATACAGACAGTGAAAATAATGTTCGGTCTGCTTGCAGTAATGTACAAGAGAGATCCAATCATCCCACGATACATAGTTATCTCAACGGCAGTTCCAGCTTCATCTTTGTCCATCTTGATTGAAGCACTCATCGGAGTAGCTGCTGATGAACATTTTTCCAACCCGAACTTCTTGAGATGTTCCTTGGTGTACTTCCTTTGTGTACTTCGCTTGGTTTATGAAAATTCCATCCTCAAGCTACTTCACTTGTAGTCCAAGTAAAAACGTCAACTCCCCCATCATGTTCATCTCGAACTTTTCCTGCATAATCTTGGAAAATTTATCACAAAGCTTTGGATTAGTTGAGACAAATATGATATCATCACCATATATCTGTACTAATAAGACATGATCATTTTTAACAAATTTAAAAAAAGTTTATCTTCAGAGCCAATAAAAAAATCATGATCAATTAAAAACTTGGACAAAGTATCATACCAAGCTCTCGTAGCTTGTTTCAGACCATACAAAGCTTTATCAAGCTTATACACATAATCCGATCTGGTATGATCTATGAAGCCAGGAGGTTGTGCAACATATGATTTCTTGTTTAGGATGCCGTTTAAGAAAGCAATTTTAACAACCATTTGATAAATTTTAAAATTTTTGAATGCAACATATGCAAGAAATAATCGTTTATCATCTAGCCTCGTGTCCTAATGGGTGCAGAAGGGTTACCGATGACCAGATCGGGTGGATGATTATTATTCCACCAAAAACCTGGTCTATAAGATGTTGATGCTTCATTTTGAGTGTCGATGTTTGCATCTTATTCCCCCTGCAGTCCTACTGGATCTTCTTTAACACCACTTGTTGGATCATCAGCTTGTGCATGTTCTCCACCAGCTGGAATGCGATCTGGATCAGCTTGCGCGTGATCTGGATTAGTGTTGCTCAAACCGGTGACATACCTGTTGCTGGCTGGTCCTGTACTAAGCCACTGTTAGTCAAATCAATGACTTCAATGTTACCTGGGACACCAGCTTGCGCAACATCTTGAATATCGGTGTTTGTAATCGGTGTGTCAGTGGGTGCTGGTCTCCAGCTTGGAATCGCTTCTGTGCCTCGTCGTCGCTTGATTCATCTAAGTTGGTTGACTCCAGATGAGTGCACAAGTCGTTGAGATTAGCAGCTGAAGTTTATCTGAAGCTGGTCTCATAAAACACCACGTAATCTGATTCTTCAATAGTTAGCGTCCTATTGTTGAAAACTCTATATGCTCTACTCACAGCTGAATATCTTAGGAAGATACCTGCATCAGATTTGACATCAAAATCTTTGAGATAAGTTTTTACATTGTTATGGATGAAGAATCTACTCAAAACACCCCGGAATAAGAAATATCAGGTCTCTTGCCATTCCAGATCTCATATGTGGTAACAACATGACGCTTATTAATCATCGATCTGTTCTGAGTATAGCAAGCTGTGTTAACTGCTTGATTCCAAAATTTCTTGGAAATACCAGAATCAGCAATCATTATTGTATCAGCTTCTTTTTAAGTTCAATTTCTATGCTCAGCTAACCCGTTTTGCTGAGAAGTTATAACTGTAGAAAACTCGTGCTTAATTCCAATGTCATCCAGATAAGAGGATATCTTAAAATTTAAAAACTCAGTTCCTATATCACTTATTATCCAGTTAACACTGTAAGATTTGTCATTTTGCAAACGTTTTAAAATCTTGACCAGCTCGTCCGCAGTTTGATCTTTAGATTTTAAAAACAACACCCATGTAAATTTTGAAAAGCCATCAACAACGACAAGGGTGTACTTCATTCCCCCTAAGCTGGTCATGGGTATGGGACTGAAAAGAACAATGTGTAAAAGTTCCAGCTTACGAGAGGTTTTGTTACTGCCTCTATTTTTTAAAGTAGATTTAATGTGTTTACCCAGCTGAAATCTTGTCTTTTGAAAATTTTAATTTGGGGAAGCCATCAACTAATTCACGCTTACTCAGATTGGCAATAGTTTTGAAATTAAGATGGTTCTCCACTGATGGCATAGCCAGATCTTAGAAGAGTCAGCTACCAAGCAATTTTGTTCAGTATGCGGTTGATCTGACCAGTCTATTTTGTAGGTATTCCCCGATTTGTAACCTACCAGCACGATCAGACCTTCCGGATTTTGAACTGTGCATGTGTGCTTTTGAAACTTTACGGAATAATTACTATCGCATAACTGACTGATACTGATCAAGTTATAGCACAATTTCTCAACAAGAAAAACATTGTTGAAAGTAAAGTTATCGCCGGAAGCTTAGTCTTACCCATAGTGTTACCTTTAGAATTTTCACCGAAGGTGATCTTGGGTCCATTGCACGGCTTGACATCTGATAACAGCTTGGCATCACCAGTGATGTGCCTCGCACATCCACTGTCCAGATACCATGGTGATTTCTCCAGTCTGGAAACCTGTTGTTCCTGCAATAACAAACAATGCAAAATTTGGTACCCTTTAATTTTACTTGGGTCCAGGCTTAATTAATCCCTTCGGGACCCATACTTGGATAATCTTAACTAATTTACCAGTGCGTGCATCGAAGTATGTGTGTGTTTTGTGTGTGGTTTTTGATCTGAGATTAGTCAGATGAGCAGTATATTTGCCATTAGATCTGGGCTTATTATACCAAGGGATGTACTGCCTGTCCTTCGTAAAAGTTTTAGAGAACTGGCCTGACTTTTTCCCACTAGATTTGGGTTTACCCCTCATCTGTTTTACTCTTTTCTTTAGCCAGCTCTCTTGGGCTTCTCGGGAGCAGTATACCCCAACCCGCAAAATCGTCCTTGCCAGATCGGAGGCTTACCTCCTATCTTAGACTCTTCAGATTGTGCCTCTTCGGGCTGTCCTGTGCTAGATCTTACAAAGTTCATTGTTTGAAGCTTTGTCCTATCCAGCTTTGGATTACTACTAGTCTCTGCATCATTGCGATCATTGCTACTATATCCCAATACGGATCTATCACCGGATGGATTCATAACTCCATGCAATCTATCAAGGTAAGCAGACGACTTGGTCCAAGAGCTTATCATATCAGTTAAGAGCTGATTCTCATTGAGCATCTCATGAGACCTGCTTCTCAGCTCATCATTCAGTAGATAGCTTAATTAGAGCAGCCTGCATTTTTCTTGAGCTTACCAACTCATATTTTGAAGCACAGCTCTCATTTTCAGCCTTGAATTCCTCGAAACACTGAGACAGCTTCTTGTACTCATGGACCATGTCATTTAGTGCAGTGACTAGGTCCTAGCGTGTAAATTCTAAATTGGAAAATCAAATACCTTGTCAATGTCATCAGCCATTAGACAATGAACCTCTTCATCACTCTCACTGGATGAGGACGTCCCTGAGCTGGGCTCCTCTGAATCTGTGTCTGCCAATGCACTTTTGTTCTCCTCGGCTACCATTGCCTTCTCAGTCCTCCTCTTTCGTAGAACTTCTTCTCCTTCTTATCCTTTCTGGTTCTATCTGGTTGTTTCTTGGCATCCAACTTGGGCTTCTTGCAGTCAGCAATGAAGTGACCAGGCCTGCCACAATTATGCACTTATCATCAGAAGAAGAATTTAAAATTCTTTTTAAAATGAATAAGAAGATTTGGGTTTAGAGTTATGCTTTCCCATAAGTTTCCCGAATTTTTTGATGAAGAGGGACATAGCATCATTGCTAAGTTCCTTTGCTGATTTGTTGTTTTGTGGGCTCTGTTCTGACATTGTTGCAGCAAGGGCTTTGGTAGGCTGGGAAGTTGAAGGCTCTGTTCTGGCATTGTTGCAGCAAGGACTTTGGTAGGCTGGGATGTTGACGGATCTGATTCTGCTCTTCTTTTTAGTTAAAACTCGTAGGCCTTCAAGTTAGCAAACAGGTCATGCAACTCCACCTTGTTCAGATCTGTAGATTCCCGCAAGGTCATAGTCTTGACATCCCATTCTTTGGGCAGTGCTCTTATCACCTTCAGGGCTAGCTCCCTGTTGATATGCTCTTTACCCAATCTGGTCGGCTCTATAATCAACGAGCTGAACCGTTCATCGAACTCTCCCATGGTCTCCTCAGGATTCATTTTTATAAACTCAAATTTTTGTAGGGCAACAGTCAGCTTGTTCTATTTTCTCTCCTCATTGCCCTCGCAGATCTAGGTGAGCTTCTCCGATATTTCTTCGAAAATTGTACAGGTTTGGATCTTGCTGAACATGTTTTTTTCCAGCGTCTTATACAGGATATCATTGGCCACATTGTCCAAATTGGCCTTTTTCTTATCTTCGGAGGTCCACTCCATTCTTGGCTTATCAACCCACTGTGATGCACCGGCTGAGATGGCCATTACTGTATTTGGTTTCATGATCTTTATGGGGGCGTCTGTTATCACGAACCACATGTCGGCATCTTGGGCAGCTAGGTGAGCTTGCATCCGGATCTTCCAGACGTCGTACTCTTTCTTAGAAAACATGGGAATTGTTTTGTGAGAAATCGACATGTTTAATGAATTTGAATGAAAAATTTGTTCAAAAACTGAGATCTCGAGCTCTGATACCACTTTTTAGGATCGAAATAAGGCTCGGGAGATCAGGAGGGGTGAATGAGCTCCATTGCTAATCTTTACGAAAATCTGTTTTAAAAATTTTACAGCTCAAAGCTAATCTCTAAGCTAAGTTACCAGCTTGGACGGTCTCAGTGATAAGTTGTTGTCTCGTGTAATAAAAAATATTTATGCGGAAATAATACGATTCAACAGTGAACAGATAAAGTGCGTAAATATAAAAGATAATGTCAAGAGTTTGTTTATGGGAGTTCGGAGTTTAATCTTTTACGTCTCCCCTTATTTCTCAACGGGAAGAGTTTCCACTAGAAGATTTTATTTATACAACTCCTTATACGAACCCTATCCGACAGCCAGCAGCTGCAAGAACTCCTAGCACACTTAGAAATAGACATAGACTCGTGATCTGTTCTATAGTACACAATGAAGCTCCAAGCTGGTTTGCTATTCTAGCACTCTCACGCTCTGTTTATGATTATACAAGGATAACTCAACACTATAGAATGTGTACAAATATTTTTTCACACAAATAATTGATAAAAGCAATCAGCGTGTGTATGTCACTAGGTGTGAGCTGGTTTTAAAGTATGAACTCTGTTTTTGCTCTTGTAATCCTGTAAGGTCGTAATTAGTTGTGTTTTGTAACTTCTTCACAACTGATCTGCTCTCCAATTTATACCCTTTTAGATACAACGGTAATAAATGTTACCAGTAGACATGTCGTATGTATCCAAAGTGAGAAGACTGCGGCCTATTGAATGCTTATATTGTTCACGTACACCTTCACTAAATGCATTTCATCTTTTAGCATGCTTTTTGCCGTCTTCAGTTCAAATCAAATCTCTGTATATCTGGGTTTAGCTCAAAGTAGTTACAGCGACTAAAAATCGATACAGAGAAGTCAAATACATCAAATCAATTTGATAGAAACCTAAAATACTCTTAAATCCATTTTGCTAAGTTGTCTTTACTTAGCTGGGTTCCGATCTTGTCTCTTGTGTTGAACTGCTCTAATATTGTCTAAGCTGATCTGGTGATCTAAACTGCTTCTAGGCTGTTCCATATAGTAGTCATTTTTCATTTCTGTCTTCTTCTATAGACACACAAGCCTTCCTGATTGCATCCATCACTTCTAAAAGGAATCTGGCTTGTCCTTCACTAACGCTATCCCTGAAACAGTCTTTGCTCTGAGCTGTTTTCTCAACTGTTCGAATATAAAAGCCGTTATATCCGTTCTGTTTGGGTTATCTACCCTTCGAAACTGATTTATTCTCAATCTGCTCTTCTTTCAACCTATAAACTGTTTAAATTCTTATTTTGTTTGACCGAGCTGGTTTGTCTTTAACGAGCTTAGCTGAGAACCCTGAGCTGGTTTGAACTTAAACAGCGTAGCTAACTTCTCGGAGTCTCTGAGCTGGTTTGTACTTAACCAGCTTAGCTCTTTCCTAAAGTCTCTGATCTGGTTTGTCCTTAACCAGCTTAGCTACGATCCGGTTTCAATAAACAACACGCTATGTCTTGATCTGGTCGATAAATCCTTGAGTTGATTTGTTAATCTCTTTTTGTCTTCACCAAAACTTATAAATTTACTCCATCAAAATATCCATGTAATCTTTATATATTGGAAATTATTTGATATATAGAAGATTAGAATTGATTATAATACCATTTTGAAATTTTGATATACCTCAGGGATCTTAAATATTTGAACCACAAATTTTATTTTCAAATTATATTTTTTGAGATAAACGGGTAGTAGAAAAGGAGTTGGATCTGCTACGCAGATTAGAACTTTATTTTGATGAACACAACACTTGTTCTTATGATTTAATGATTTAAATTGAGTTCGCAAGTTAAACCGAGAACAGATCATCTTAGAGGAGTTGATCAGCTCGGAGAAGCGAACCAGCTTTGGATAGTTCAGCTTAAAGCGTATCAGCTCGGGGAAGTTCATCTATGGAAAAAAGATCAGCTTAAAACAGCTCAGAATAGGGTAGCTTAGAAGAGACAAGAGGATCAGCTCAGAGGCTACCAGCTTAGAGTAGTTCAGGAGCAGAGAAGAAGAGCAGCTTAGAGAAGCAAATCAGCAGAGAACAAGTCAGCTCAGAGAATAGATCAAGAGCACATTGCATAAGTTAGAACAAAGTTGAAGACAGTCATATTAGGCGATCTGCGAAGATTAGCTCAGAGTTATTCAGATCAGATCAGACAAGAGCTGCGAGCTGAAGAACTGCACTATATAAACAAAGAGCTGAGTTCAGCAAAAGATCAGCATAGAAGCATGGATCAACTGAAAGAAGAACAGACTGAAGCCTCACGTAGATCAGCTCAGAGTTCTAAGCTGGAGCAGCACAGAACAGATCAGCAGAAATCTTAGAGCTGAACAAAGAAGAACGAAATAGCTTAGAGCTGAAGAAAGAAGAACGAAGCATATTAGAGCAAGAACAGATTAGAGGAAGCTTCGTAATGGATCAGCTGAGAGATGATCAGCTGAAAGGGGTCAGCTGAGAGGCAATAAACTGAAAGGACGTAGAATCAAGATTAAGATAAGAACAACAGAGATGAGCATCTCAGAAACGAATCATATCATAAGAATATAAGAGTGAACAGATCAAGATAAGAACTGAAGTGCAGTATATAGAACAGATTAGAACTAAGCTTTGACCTGATTTGATCAGCTTATCAGTTAAGAGAAGAACATAACAGGAAGATAGATCAGAAGCAAAGCTTATCAGCACAATAACAGGCTATATATTGAGAGCTGAACTGAAGATACAACACAATATATACAGAGTGAAAGGAGTAGAATAGCTGAGTGTGTGCAAGTTAGGACAGATCAGAATATCAAGCTGTTCACACACCAGCAGATGTTGTCGTGCTAAATTGAAGATCACAAAGAAGACGACAATGTGTGAGGAAACAAATATGAGAGCTGAGCTGAATTATATCAGTCCTCACACACACACACATTCACTATATATATTGAGAGATAAGCGAAACATATTAGTGTGAATGTGAAAAATAAATCAATGTAGTCTTTCTCGCAGAGACATGAAAATAGAGCGTTAAGTCTAGGAGCTCAGCTTGGTCAGTGTGATAAGTCTCAGCTAAGTGGGTTTGTACAATCAATGTATAAATCAAAGTCTTCTAGTGAAAGACTTTTAGTTTGAAAGAAGGGGAGACGTAAGATCGAGGCTCCGAACTTCCATAAACAAATTCCAGCGTATGTTTGTTAATAGCTTTCTGCATCGCATGATTTTAAACCTTCAGCTCTTGATTTTAAATCTTAGAGAGTATATCAAATGTTTTCCGTCTTGGTTTTTATACTGATCTGATATACTTCTCGGTGCTCAATGATTTCAAAAACCAGAGCTATTGCAGTTCATGTTTTTATTTAATCAGATCACGTGCTGCCTTGATCAAAAACTCAGGCGCGATCTGTTTTTCGATCCTGACAAACGTTAAAACATTTTTGTTTTTTTTATTTTATTTAATAATTATAATAATAAAAAAATTATAAAATTAAATAAAGGAAATTTGTTAGATGTATTTTCGGTGATTAAAAAATTGTGATCTCCTGCTTTAAAGATTCTAAAATCTCTAAAATTTTGGTTTTTGGGGCTCTTCTTCTATAAATATGAGGCTTTTCTTCCATTAAAATAGAAATTTGTGTGAGACACTATAAATTTTCTACCACGCTCTATTATATGTTGAAAAAAGTAAAAAATATTTAGATTTCTAAGTTTGCATTCGAAATGCCCACACCTATCATCGATTGGAAGGATCTTGCTAGAAATTTATGGTTTCTAGAACTCGAAGGTACACGCAAATGAAAAAAATTAGTAAGAGGTTTGTCTTTCTGAATTTATATTCACATTGATTTAATTCATTGTGATTGATTTATAATTTTTAAAATTTTATATCACTTCCGCTGTTATTTGATTTGATTTTATCTTTCTTTAAAATTTTCGAAGGCTCAATAAATTCAAACATATGGTAGTTCTTCTGGCAATCCGGGTTGAGGGGTATCCTTACCTGTTCTGATCACCATATTTTCCCATATGTATTGAAACAAACTTTGATGAAAACGAAGATTCGGTGCCATGAGCTCTCACAAAGCTCAGACACTAGTTCATGGATCGAAAAAACAAATTACTTGCTTTATAAAAGATTCAAAAACAACACGCAATAGGAAAACAGCAGATCGCGCCTAGGCTGGATCAGCACGGAGCAGCGCTGCTTTCTGGTCCAAATCCCATGTGATCTGATCTGTTAAAACATAAGATGCAATAGCTCTGGTTCTTAAAAGGTTTTTGCACCGATAAGTAGATCAGGTATGATTAAAAATCATGCGGAAAGAAACCTGAAATACTCTCTGGAAAATGAAAGCTTAAAGATTCATTTTAGATCATGTATGCGTGAATGCAGTAAGCTATAAAGAACACAATACGCTGCGAATTTATTTCTGGAAGTTTGGAGCTCAATCTCCTACATCTCCCTTTCTTCCATTGCTGTAAGGATCCACTAGAAGATTTGATATTACAGAAATCTGTACAGACCCGATCCAACTGCCCGCAAGCTGCAAGAACTCCTAGCCTCTGCTGCACTCCAGCTCACAGGCTGTGTGACTTATCTAACACTTATTTTACGTCTCAGTGAGAAAGAATACAATGATGTAGAGTTTCTGATTCACTCAGATATTCTATTCAGCTCTCGCTCTCATATGTGAGTGAATCTGTGTGTAAGAAGTTTACAGTGTAAGCTCACTAACTCGGCTGTTTTCTCACACACTGGGAAGTTCTTCTACAAAGCTGATATATTCTTCTTCTTCCCTGGTTGTGCAGTCGACTATGGATTTTGCATTAAAGCTCTTGGCTTGTGCACCATCTCACACCTGGGCACGAGCTCAGCTTGTACACCAGCTGTCACTGAGTATACATTCTATCGATTGTTGCACATGGCTTGCTCTATGTTTCGGTTTTGTGCCTCTCGCATCTTACCTATATGCTCATCGTCTGAATATAAAGCCTCTGATCTGAAATATCCGTTGGACACAAGTTCCTAGCCGTTGAAAAGGCTTCTGTAAAGTTCTGACAAAGTTGTACCTTGTTCCTTTATCATTTAATGCGTCTGTAGGCTTTGTTGACTTGAGCATGTGACCACTGCACCTAAAGTTGACAAGACAATGCAAATCAGTTTGAACTAATACAATACAGTCTTTGCATAAACTTGTGTACAAACTGCTTTGCTCTGATTTGATAGCCTCTGCTGATCTGTTCTCTGAGCTGGTCTTTCAGCTGGTCTCTCCCAGGTGGTCTCTGAGCTGGACTGAAATCGTCTGTGCTGATCTTCGCTCTAAGCTGGATCAGCTTAGATATCTGTTGGACTAGCTTGGGCACCTTCTCAACAGCTCGCAACTTGTCTCTTTCAGCTCGCTTCTATTCTGCTACAGTACTCTTCTTCAGCTCGCATCTGATCATAGCCATCTTAGACCTATGGAGACTGATCTAGTACGCCTTGCATACTTGGATTCCTGGAAGAATGTTGTCACTTATTCTTCTATAAAAATACAGGCTTTCCTGATTGCATCCATCTCTTCTAAAAGAACCTAGCTAAATTGTCCTTCACTAATGACATCCCTTAACCAGCTCGCTTCTAATCTGAACTAGCTTAGACCTGCACTCTATAAATAAATCGTTATAAACTTACGAACAGGTTTTGTGTTCATCAAATTCAGATGTGATCTGTTCATAGATCCAACAGACTCTCAGGTCTACCTTCAACTCCTTCTCTTTCTGAGATACTCTTAGGACGTCATGTGCACTTCTCACATGTCAGGTCCGATGTTCTAAACACAGCTAAAACACGCAAAACACGGAAGATTAAAAGAGGGTAAAAAAATTTTCTTTTTGGCCTGACTGAAATTCTATCATTTAAAGTACACGCATACTCAAAATATAAGCTTTACATCAAAGGCTGACTGCATAAAATATCAATCATCCAATACATATATATATATATACAACCAATCACAATCGAATCAACACAACAACTACACAGGGCATCCCCTGGCAATGACTCGATATAGTATATATATATATATACAATTGGGAACTCACGCTTGGGGCTGCAACAGCTGCCTCACTCTCGGACCAACTGAACCACATGAAACAGCCTGAAAAGGCCAACACACGGCCAAAGAAACCCCAAGGGAACACAAACGAGATTAAACCTCAATACGAAGAGCAATAACAACAACAGTCAATAAAGCATGCACATAATGTGTCGTGCAAATGCATGGAAGGTTCCAAGGAAGGCATCAGGGCTCAAGGATCAACTCAACAGCTGGGAACAAAACTCTCGGGAACAACTCGACAGCCGAAGATACAGGGCTCGCAGAACGACTCCACGGCTGGAGATACCAAACAGCAGACACGACTCGACAGTTAAACAGCTGGAGATACACAGCAGCAGTGATCACAGAGCGTGCGAGGACGTGGTAACTATCCACTTGTCCCAACACACTGTACCAGAAGCAAAGGTAGAACAATTCAACCCGCTGGTGACATAGCTCATGAGAGTGTGGGAACTACCCACTCCGTCCCATAGCAGCATAAACCGAGAGTGTGGGAGCTACCCACTCCGTATCCTTACCGCACCATCGAGAGTGTGGGAGTTACCACTCCATCTCAATACAGCATAGTCGAGAGTGCGGGAGCTATCCACTCCATCTCAAGCCCTCTCAACAGAAAGCTACCTGATACTCGCAGATTGGCAACAACAGATGGCCAAAACAAGTTCAAGATCAACAATAGTTAACAGTTAGCAAGGATATAATCTCAACCCACATAAACAACAGGCGGATAACAAATGGGGAGCTCAGCTTAGGAAACAGCATGCGGGGCACAACAGCTCATGTTACAGTCTACGATACACCAAACAGCTCAGGCACAACATGCATAATCCAGTTCAACACACGCACAAACAGATAACCAGCACACGCTTAAGCTATCAAGAAGCTCAGGTAGTATACACGACATGAGAAAACAGCTTGGCAACACGGCAGGAGCGTAACAGGTTACAACATGTAATATGCAAAACAGATCAGGCAACAACATGCGGTATACGAATAGCTCTGTCCTCAACACAAAACACACGGCACAGTTGTAAAACATGCATCAACATATTATCATGCCTATCTCAAAGCTGTAAGTATAAGCTCAATTCGTACCTGCTCAAATCTTACCAACTACCTCACAAAAGCCACGGCAGAAAAGAGCACACACACCAGCCTGCACAGAATAGCTCACACATGCATCACCTCTACCACGCCAACAGCCACAGGGTTGCTAATAGCTCGGGAGGACCAACCATAGATCCTAAAGCACTGAGCAACAGTGCATGGTTACCAGCCCGGGCAAACAACGTGGCTGGAAGAAGCAACGAACAACGTGCACTCTACCTCTTCGCGTCTCCTACTTCGGCCATCTCCGGCCACAATATAGGTAGGGAACTGATGGGTTTGGAAATGGGTTTCCAATGGTACCGCCCTTGACCAGAGCTGGTCGGCCAAACTCCGGAAATTGGAAGATAAGGGTACGGGTGAACAGTAGACTCGAGGGTTTCGAGAGAGATAGCTTCTCGAGTACGCTGGAGGAGATAGATCTCTTTTGGGTAAAAAATGATTAAGTAGCGGTCAACGTTCTATGTATATACTACTGTGCCCCAGATCTGGTCTACAGTACCTTCCATCAGCTCAGACCCCGGCTGCTCCAACTTAGGCACTTTCACCCACCAGATCACGCGTCCTCCAGACCATGCACACAGATCAGATTGCACTCCTACCAGCTCGCACAGTACCCAGTTCAGCTCAGAGCTAATGGACCAGATCTCATGTCCATCACAGCTCACTCTCTCAATAGCTTACACCCTCACAACTCCGATCAGATTACGCTTCCAGTAGATTACATCTATAGTGACCTCAGATCAGCTCAAAGCGTCTAGCTCAGCTCACACCTCAAAGCTGATACCAGCTTGGACAGATAGCACGGGACGCTCCCACTAACAGCTTGCATACCAGCAGATCTTATAGGATCAGTGGAATCGAAAATATAGTTAAAATAAGCTTAGGAGTTCAGAAGGGGGGGGTTGAATGAACTCCTTTGATTTTTATTTTTGAAACCTTAAAACTGTTTTTACAAGCCTCGCTTAACTCAGATCTGAGTGACCAGATCTAAGGCTCTTAGTCCAATTCTGTTTTCTCGGTTAACAAGTATTGTGCGGAAAGAAACCTATTAAACAGTGAACAGTTAACAATAAATACGATGCAAATAAGTAAAAGATAGAGTTGAGAGTTTGTTTGTGGAAGTTCGGATCTGAAGATCCTACGTCTCCCCTTCTTCCACTAGAATATTTGATGTGTACAGCTTCTGTAGACACCCAATCACTCAAGCCATGCTACAAGTGAACTCCTAGCAACCACAACTACAAAGCAGATTTCACTGTTGATTACAATCAAATGAGTTTTCGATCTGCTTAAGAAATCACGTTCGTTACAGACTCTAATATGATTTTACAATGAATGCGATACAATAGAGTTCTGAAATCTTATGGTTTCTGTAAAAGATAGAGTTGAGAGTTTGTTTGTGGAAGTTCGGATCTGAAGATCCTACGTCTCCCCTTCTTCCACTAGAATATTTGATGTGTACAGCTTCTGTAGACACCCAATCACTCAAGCCATGCTACAAGTGAACTCCTAGCAACCACAACTACAAAGCAGATTTCACTGTTGATTACAATCAAATGAGTTTTCGATCTGCTTAAGAAATCACGTTCGTTACAGACTCTAATATGATTTTACAATGAATGCGATACAATAGAGTTCTGAAATCTTATGGTTTCTTTACAATGAAATTTGTTTACAAATGTAAAGCAGAAGATATCTCGAAGGTTTTTCTAATATGAACTGAACGAGAGTGTTCTTCGACATGTTCAAGTCTAGGACTCAAAATATTTTTGCGAGAGTGCGTGTTTTAGAGTCACCAATCTTGTAGTTTCACAGAGAGTCTGAGAGAGAGTAAAACTTCCGAGAGATTCTTAATTTGAAATCATCAGCTATTTATACATATCCATCCTCAACGGTCATAAATGAGCCAGTAGAAACAAATCATGTTTGCATATCTTCATCGTATCAATGCATTAAATGCTCCATTAATGCTATGCAAAGGTCTATCTAAATTTGTCTGAGCTTTATTGACTTTAATACCCAAAATAGGTAAACATCGAATAGACCAACTCTGCATCCTTCAAAGTATTCTCCAAATAGCTCTGAACTGAGTCTCTTTCATCTAATTTGTCTAATAGGATTTATACGATTAAATCTTGATCGTTGAATCCTTTGGAATGAATATCTCTTTTTCGCTCTTTAAAACTGAATCCTCCCCCTTTTTATCTAATAACATCTTATGATCTGAAATCTCTTTTTCTTTAACCTCTGAGTATGGGTATCACTGTCATATTTGAAGTTCCTCTTTTTACATGTAACGTAAGCTCTTATCTCTATTCATATCTGAACTATCATGTTCTGATCTGAATCTTCGTTTCTGAAATCTGAACAAATAACCTCTGAGCTGAAAGTGATATATAACCTGATCTGAATGCTCTCATCTAATCTGATAAGCTATCTTCCCCGTTATATATACTGTTCCCAATCTCTAGGATCTGAAACGAAAACTCTATACAAGATCTGATAAGCTCTGATCTGAAATCTTGACCTGAAAACTGAAATTACCCGAATATCCAAATCTGATAAGCTATGATCTTATATCCTCTGATCTGATCTGAATATACCTAGTTAAAATCTGAACGGATCTGAATCCCAGATCCTAATCTGATAGAACCCGATAACACCAAATCCGATAGCTTAATGTTCAGTTCTTTATCTTGTTTTTGTTACCACCAAAACTTATAAATTTTATCTTAACAATTTCCCCATTTTTGGTGATGACAAAACTTAGCAGCCTATGACTTAAATAGAGACAAAAATAAATTGCTCCAAGTCTGCTTTATATATATATATTCAAAACTTGCTAAGTACAAGAGATTTGTACAAAGAACTGAAAAACTAAAAAATGCTCAAGCTTCCTCCAAGCCAATATCGAAATTCTATAGAGCTAGTACTTCCTCCTCCTCTGTATCCACTTACTATTTTCCTTGACAGTTCACTGCTGCTGCCTCTTCCTCTTCCACTATCTCTAGATCCAGGTCTGCTACGATCGTCAAGAGGCTGCGGATCTCGACTGCTGCTATCTTCCCCCTTTTTGTCATTGCGGCCCCTATTGATGTAGGTTATGATTTATGACAAGTGAGCGGAGGGTATTAAAGTTTTCTTGTGATTCCACGCGGAATTCAAGCATATCATGCTCAATATCAGCTTTCTGTTCATGTATCCCTTTACGAATATCATCCAGTTACTTAGATAGAGCAGCCTCTGAACTTGAATCTCCTTATGGAGAACATTGTTTTGAACAAGAACGACCCGGTCCTGATTATCCGAAGCTGTAAGAAACGCAGACTCAAGGTTGAGTTCGTCTATGTGAAATCTGGTTTGCACTTGCTCAAGAGAGATCTGATCAACTGTAGCTCGGAGCTGTGCAAATGCTTCTGTATAATCCGTTGAAGGAACAGCAGTTGGTAGATCTGAGGAGTAACAATAGTTGTCTCTTCGATCGGAAGAACTTCATCGAATGATGAGATCTCAAGAATGTCATCAGCGGTGAAATGCATAGGAGAATCACTGGAAGAATTATGACTAGAAGGATTCAGATTCTCAGATCGTGAAGATCTAGAACTAGAAGAAATCATATGAGCATCTAAACCTCTCCGAAAAACACCAAAAAACCCGACGGCACTGCTTCTAAATCTATAACTGGTCCTATAGGAACTATATCTGTACAAAGATTGTGAGTACCAACTGGCAGCAGATGACCAAAAAGACTGAATTGTACAACGTCGACACAGATTTCTGCCCAGCGCTTCATAAAAAGTCCATAGAAAGGCGGTCGAGAATCTAGATCCTGAACAGGCTCAATAAAAATGCAGATCGGGGCAAGTGTATCCACAGTTGGCTCCTGAGGTAGTTGCGTCCTCTTGCTAGAATTAGTTGTACTGCACTCGCGTACCCATCGATCTGTGCCCTCTATGACTGTCCAAGATCCGTCAATTAAGATCAGTCGCCTAATCCAGTACTTGACACTCGGATAAAATTGTGAAAGAATTCCACTACTCTGTACACTAGTCCCAAATAAGATGTGAAGAAGAAGACTGTGTCCACTTCAGCTGATGTTGCCTCATTTGCTCCACCAAATTTGTCAACGCAAGGCGATGAGCTTCTGAGAGCATATCCAATATTTGAAGATCAATAGTTGTTGTGAGCATGCTGGATTAAAAATTACTATGTCTGGCCTCCAAAAATTTCCTTCACAACATTTCCCTATACTTCGTGATTATATACATGCGCCTCTGAACAGCTGTTTGCAAAGAATCTGTCTCTGCCCATACCAAAATCTGTTCCTCCTTGGCAACAATATCCGAAACTGATTCCAAAACTGCCAAACATAGACTGAACGAATGAAATAATGAAACAATTTCCTCTATAACTTTCTTCCGTATCTGTACAAGAAACTCAATATCAGCACAAATCAATGTGAACATGTAACGCCCCAAAATCCTTAGGACCATATTTATGCATTTCATAAATTATATGGGCCATTTTGGCAATTTTAAATATCATGTATCTGCTGAATTATTCATTCCAGCAGGTAAGATTTGCGCTACGACTGATTTCAGCAGGTAACTCCAAGTAGCGATGCACGAGCTGATTTTTAAAGCAATTGAAAAATGATTTAAGGAGGTGAAATGATTTCTTTAAAAGAAGGTTTGGTGTTTTACAAATTAAAATGATATGAGGGGAATTTTTACTAAATTTTGAAGGTGTGTCATGCTTGATTTCTCAAGTAGCTTGCCACTAATCCCTTTCATATAAAAACCTGTTTTCAAAGTAAGACTTTCATCATTTGCAAAGAAAAGTTTAAAGTGTTCTTCAAAGGAAATAAATTTCAGCAGATGCACTGTTCATCAGCAGATGCGTCTTTCCTTGTTAATATCAGCAGTTTTTTTCCTTTGATTAGGAATCAGCAGCTGCATTGTGATTTTAAATTCAGCAGTTGCTTTAATTTCAAGTACTGTTCATTCCAGCTGGTACTAGTCTTGCGACTGGTACTATTCATTTATATAATCGTGTTAGCACTTTTCCTTGCGACTAATTGGTGTGCTAACAACGTCGTTCCATTTAGTTATACAAAGATCAGCAAGTAGTTTTGTATTCATCTGCTGATCACTCTAACGACACCGTTTCACTTTATACAAAGATCAGCAGGTAGTTTTGTATTCGTCTGCTGATCACCCCAACGACATCGTTTCATTTTATATTTATTCTCGCGACTGGATTCTTGTCTTGCGACTGGATTCTTATGCGTTGCGACTGGTACTGTTCACCAGCAGATGTATTTCATTTCACCATCTCAGCAGTTGATTTACTTATTTCTAAGTATTGTTCATTTCAGTAGGTATTAGTCTTGCGACTGGTACTATTCCTTGCGACTGGTTTTCTTTCAACCAGTTCCAGTTTAGCGATACGTTTTCATAGTCGAATTCAATACTCAGTAAAGTTTTAAAATGGGAAGCAAATGTTTTAAATGATGGAACCCGATGTTTTACAGAAATGTTTAAAGAAAGATTGTTAAGGAACAAAAGATGTTTTAGATTATGGCATAGATAGTTAAGGTCACCAAGGAGAAGGGTGAGCAGTTGTCTAGATGTCGACTGCCCTTTCATATGAGCTATATGCTAAAACTGATATCGAGAGTCATTTTGATCAAAGTGCAAATTGGACCACATAGAACTTATATGCCATGATCAACTGAAAATGAAATTGAAAGAAATGAGAAACTGGGCTATCTTCCCCTGTTTCTGCCATTGAAATGTTTATGAAAATGATCTTGTATATTGAAGTTCCTTAACATATGCATTGTACAGATGTCTGCCTGCATTTTATGAAATTGTTACTACTCAGATTTTACTTGCTGAGCCTTTAGGCTCACTAGCTTTTAAAATGGTGCAGGTACGACAACTAGTGGAGGAACAGCAGGTGGAACTTGAGATCAGCAGATGGGTGGCGTTGTGTTTATCCAAGGCCTACGTATTCCGTGTCTAAGTTGTATTGTTTTGATTAGGTCTGTATTAAATCAGTAGCAATGGTTGTATATTTATTTGAAATGTTTATGAAATGCTACTGTATATTGAAGTTCCTTAACATATGCATTGTATATATGTCTGCCTGCGTTTTATGAAATTTTTACTACTCAGATTTTACTTGCTGAGCCTTTAGGCTCACTAGCTTTTAAAATGGTGCAGGTACGACAGCTGATGGAGGAACAGCAGGTGGAACTTGAATCAGCAGATGGGTGGCGTTGTGTTTATCCAAGGCCTACGTTTTCCGTGTCATAGTTGTATTGTTTTGATTAGGTTGTGCTGTATTAAATCAGTAGCAATGGTTGTATATTTATATCGAATAGCAGCTGTTGTAAACCGCAATTGCAAAGTTATATGAAATACCCTGTTTCCGCAAAAGTTTTTAGCAGTAGCGCGCGTATTTGAGTACCTGCTGAATTTCGAATTGGTCTTGAGTTTTGTTACCTTTTAGTTATAAGAAATGCAGCTTATAACAAACTATCTTTTAGCCCTTCTTTTATTCGAAAATTTTTGTTAACCCCAAATTCTCTTGGCCCCGTTGGGTTCAGGCGTCACAACATGGTATCAGAGCAACGTTCCTGAGATAAACACATGCACCATCGGCTGGATCAAAGTTCATCGTCTGTTCTTCTAAGTTGTGAGTTTATTTTCAGAGCATTGTCTTTTATTTTAGCATGTTCTGATTTATGCATATGGTGGATTATGGGCTATAGAATATAGAATGTCAGGAAGAGGACGAGGAAGAACTAGAAGCAGTATTCCTCTAGAAGAAATGGAGAGTGATAACAATGCTAACATTGCTCAGCTATTAAGAATGCTGGTAGAACAAAATAACAGTAGAGGTAATGGCCATTCTTCCAACAGCAGGGGACCAAGTCACGATGATCCCCAAGAGAAATTTAGGCGCCAGAAGCCTAAGGAATTTAGTGGAACTACTGATCCACTAGTTGCAGAGAGTTGGATCAAATCCATGGAGGTTATCTTCGAGTACCTCAAACTGTCTGATTTAGATAGGCCAAGGTGCGCTATCTACATGCTAAGGGATGATGCAATGATCTGGTGGGAAGGAGTTAAGATGTCTGTGGATCTGCTGAACCTCACCTGGGCAGATTTCAAGCGAGTATTCTATGAGCAATACTTCACATCGGGGAAAAGATCTGAACTAAAGAGGGAATTTTTGACCCTCAAGCAAGGGAGTTTAACCGTACAAGAGTATGTGCGGACATTTGAAAGAGGATGCTATTTTGTGCCACTGATAGGAAGTGACCCAGAGAAGAAATTGAGTCACTTCATAGAGGGATTGAAACCAATGTTTAAGATGAATGTGAGGCTGTCAGTGCCAAGAACTTACAGGGAAGCAGTGGATAGAGCCCTGCAAACTGAAAGAGATTGGAAAGATCTCGATGAAGAAAGGCAGCAAAAGAGACAAGCCTTCCAGCAGAAAGATCAAAGGCCTTTCAAGAAACAGAACAAGAACCAGCAGAGGCCGCAGGAGCAAAAGCCTCTACAAATTCAACCTATAAGCTCCGTTCCTGCTGGTAGCAATAGGCCATTATGTCCTAAGTGCCAAAAGCCTCATTTGGGACAATGCAGACTTGGACAAAACGTCTGCTACAAGTGTGGAATGCCTGGACATATTTTGAAGAATTGTCCAAAATCCAAGCAACTGGTGACCAGCAGAGCTTATGTGATGACTGCTGATCAAGCTCCTCCAGAGTCACTGTGGTTACAGGTGAAATTACGATAGCTGGAATTCCTTCTCTAGCTTTGTTAGATTCAGGAGCTACGCATTCATTTATTTCCACTAAGTTTGTTGAGAAATTGTCTATTCAACCAAAGCAAGTAATGATAGGCTATAGTGTGATGGTACCATCAGGAGAAAAGCTGGTATCACATGAATTGTTTAGAAGTTTAGAGCTTAAACTTCAAGGGCATAAGATCACTGCTGATTTAATTGTGTTACCAATGCCAGAATTTGATTTAATTTTGGGAATAGATTGGCTAACTAAGTTTGGGGTAGTAATTGACTTTAAACTGCGAACAGTAGCTATTAATCCATTAGGAAAAGAGCCATTTCAGTTTTTGGCCAAACATGATAACAAAATTCCTCCAGCTATATCATCATTAGCCGCTACTGATAGGCCCCAGCTGTCCATAGTAGAAGTAGCAAACGAATTCCCTGAAGTTTTCCCGGAAGATATTCAAGGATTGCCACCAGACAGGGAATTGGAGTTTTCCATTGATTTAATCCCAGGAGCTGCTCCAGTATCTAGACCACCATATCGATTAGCTCCAACAGAGATGAAGGAATTGAAAGAACAGATACAAGACCTGTTGGAAAAAGGATTCGTTAGACCCAGCACTTGGCCATGGGGAGCCCCTGTTTTGTTTGTAAAGAAAAAGGATGGGAGCATGAGATTATGTATAGATTATCGAGAGTTAAATAAGTTGACAATTAAGAATAAGTATCCATTACCTAGGATAGAAGATCTTTTTGACCAATTAAGAGGGTCTGTAGTATTTTCTAAGATCGACTTGAGGTCAGGATACCATCAGTTAAAGATTAAGGCTGCTGATGTTTACAAAACAGCCTTTAGAACTAGATATGGCCATTATGAATTTTTGGTTATGCCCTTTGGACTCACAAATGCTCCATCAACATTTATGGATTTAATGAATAGAGTCTTTCAACCGTATCTAGATCAGTTTGTAGTAGTATTCATTGATGATATCTTAGTCTATTCCAAGACTCAGCAGGAGCATGTTCAACATTTGAGAATTGTGCTCCAAATTTTGAAAGATAAGCAGCTGTTTGCTAAATTCAGCAAGTGTGATTTTTGGATGGAGAAAGTATCGTTCCTAGGCCATATAATTTCTAAGGATGGAATAGAAGTCGACCCTGCTAAAGTGGAAGCGGTTCGCGACTGGCCAGCACCAAAGAATGTAACAGAGATAAGAAGTTTCTTGGGTTTAGCTGGATATTATCGTGTTGGGGATCCGGATCCGCCCCCCGGTCAGGCAGCGGAAGAACAAAATATAGTAACCGGGAGGCGATCAATACGAATAACAAAACTACATGTATCAACTTACATAGGGTGTTTCAGGCGTGTTACCTCGCTGGCACTTGTGCCTGGCTCCAACCGGTGTTTCAAGAACCCGGCGCTTCTCGGTTGATTGCGGTAGTTACGTCAATCCGGTCCACGACCGGATTCGAGACTCCTTCGTCAGACTGCACTAGAAGTCCTGACGAGATCAGCACGATCGGATTCTCCACGAAAAACTAGGCCGGAACGAAATTCCGGCGAAGTTGAGCGGCGGCGGCGGCGGCGCACGGCGGCGGCGGCGTGGTCGAGAGAGGAGAGGGAGGGTGGCGGCTGATTTGCTAAGTAGGTTTAGGTTACTATGATCTAGTTATTTGATTAAGTCACTTAGTCTTAATTAAATAGACTTCAAGTTGGACTTGGGCCGGTCCAACGGGCCCGGGTCCAATGACGATATCTATCGCTGTGACTTCATCGCAACTCCGATCGCCGATCAGATCAGACCGATCGACTCAGTTTCCAAAACTGAATGTTATGATGTGAAAAACAATTTTTCAGATTATCAAACCCCAAATAGCAAAATGACCGTTTTGCCCCTCAACAGAGTCAAATCCCGGTTTGACCCCTGTTGACCTTTAGGAAGTCATACTTCCCGAAATCCTCTTCTCGTGCTCAACACATTGAGCTGAGTATCCGTGTGGGAATTTCGAATCCAGTACTTGTGTGACCCTCAATGGTTCAGGGATACAGCTAGCCGTGGGCCCACAACCATTGTGGCTC
>KV013381.1:132753-166289 GCA_001598015.1 Dorcoceras hygrometricum
CAAGGATATAACTCTATTTGGGTTATAATTGATAGGCTCACTAAGTCTGCTCATTTCTTACCAGTTAAAACGACCTAATAGGTGGGCAGGTATGCTGAATTGTATGTTAAAGAAATAGTGAGGCTTCATGGTGTTCCAATTTCCATTGTATCAGACCGAGATCCTAAGTTTACATCAGCTTTTTGGAAATGTCTACATAAAGCTATGGGTACGAAATTGACATTCAGTACTGCGTTTCACTCGCAAACTGATGGACAATCGGAAAGGGTGATTCAAATTTTAGAAGATTTGCTCAGATCATGCATCGTAGATTTTTCAGCAGGATGGGATGTAAGTTTGCCGATGGTAGAATTTGCCTACAACAACAGTTTCCAAGCTTCAATTCAAATGGCCCCATATGAAGCTTTGTATGGCAGGAAGTGTAGAACACCACTTCACTGGGATGAAGTTGGTGAAAGAGCTGGTTTAGGACCTGATGTAGTGGAGCAAACAGCAGCAGCTGTTAGAAAAATAAGAGAAAGAATGAAAACAGCTCAAAGTCGACAGAAGAGTTATGCAGATAATCGAAGAAGGGAGCTGAACTTTGAGTTAGGCGATCGAGTATTTTTAAGAATAGCTCCAATGAAGGGAGTTATGCGTTTTGGAAAGAAAGGGAAGTTGAGTCCAAGGTATATTGGACCCTTCGAGATATTAGAGAAGGTAGGAACGCTCGCCTATCTACTGGCGCTGCCTCCACAAATGTCAGCAGTGCATAATGTTTTTCACGTATCAGCATTGAGGAAATATGTTCCCCACCCTTCGCATGTGCTAAGTTATGAGCCAATCCAATTAGCTCCAGATTTAAGCTACGAAGAGCGACCAGAAAGAATTCTCCTCCGAGAAATTAGAAGATTAAGAAACCGTACCATTCCTATGGTTAAGATACAATGGTCCAACCAGTCGGAGCGAGAAGCAACATGGGAAACAGAAGCTGATATGCTAAGTCTTTACCCATATTTATTTGGTACGTAAATTTCGAGGACGAAATTTCAATAAGGAGGGTAGAGTTGTAACGCCCCAAAATCCTTAGGACCATATTTATGCATTTCATAAATTATATGGGCCATTTTGGCAATTTTAAATATCATGTATCTGCTGAATTATTCATTCCAACAGGTAAGATTTGCGCTACGGCTGATTTCAGCAGGTAACTCCAAGTAGCGATGCACGAGCTGATTTTTAAAGAAATTGAAAAATGATTTAAGGAGGAGAAATGATTTCTTTAAAAGAAGGTTTGGTGTTTTACAAATTAAAATGATATGAGGGGAATTTTTACTAAATTTTGAAGGTGTGTCATGCTTGATTTCTCAAGTAGCTTGCCACTAATCCCTTTCATATAAAAACCTGTTTTCAAAGTAAGACTTTCATCATTTGCAAAGAAAAGTTTAAAGTGTTCTTCAAAGAAATTTAAGAAAGGATCGTGCGTTGCTCAAAGGGAGGATTCCTGCAGGAACGACTGGATTCTTATGTGTTGCGACTGGTACTGTTCACCAGCAGATACACTTCACTTAATTTCAGCAGGTATTAGTCTTGCGACTGGTACTATTTATTTCGACTGGTTTTTCTCTCAATCAGTTCCAGTTCAACGATATGTTTCCAAAGTCGAATCCATACTCAGTAAAGTTTTAAAATGGGAAGCAAATGTTTTAAATAATGGAACCCGATGTTTTACAGAAATGTTTAAAGAAAGATTGTTAAGGAACGAAAGATGTTTTAGATTATGGCGTAGATAGTTAAGGTCACCAAGGAGAAGGGTGAGCAGTTGTCAAGATGTCAATTGCCCTTTCATATGAGCTATATGCTAAACTGATATCGGGAGTCATTTTTATCAAAGTGCAACACGGACCAAATAGAACTTATATGCCATGATCAACTGAAAATGAAATTGAAAGAAATGAGAAGCTGGGCTATCTTCCCCTGTTTCTGCCATTGAAATGTTTATGAAAATGATATTGTATATTGAAGTTCCTTAACATATGCATTGTACAGATGTCTGCCTGCGTTTTATGAAATTGTTACTACTCAGATTTTACTTGCTGAGCCTTTAGGCTCACTAGCTTTTAAAATGGTGCAGGTACGACAGCTGATGGAGGAACAGCAGGTGGAACTTGAATCAGCAGATGGGTGGCGTTGTGTTTATCCAAGGCCTACGTTTTCCGTGTCATAGTTGTATTGTTTTGATTAAATTGTGCTGTATTAAATCAGTAGCAATGGTTGTATATTTATATCGAATAGCAGCTGTTGTAAACCGCAATTGCAAAGTTATATGAAATACCCTGTTTCCGCAAAAGTTTTTAGCAGTAGCGCGCGTATTTGAGTACCTGCTGAATTTCGAATTGGTCTTGAGTTTTGTTACCTTTGAGTTATAAGAAATGCAGCTTATAACAAATTATATTTTAGCCCTTCTTTTATTCGAAAATTTTTGTTAACCCCAAATTCTCTTGGCCCCGTTGGGTTCGGGCGTCACAGAACATCTCTTTGGCCGGGTGCTTAACCACCTCCTCAACAAGGGGCTCCTTCCCCTTGGCGTCAATAGCAATCTTTAGAAGGTTGGCCTTGTGCCAATCTACTTCCCTGATCTGAATATCGTGGCCAAATTTGATCTTGGTAGGCTCTGCAGTGGTATAATAAGGAAGCATCATTTCCTCGAGGATCCGCTTCAAGATATCATCAATAGAGGACTCTTCATCAGACAAGGTTGTCTCGGTAAGCTCCAGAACCTTGCTCAAGGGCTCTGTGTCCTCAGAGTCAATAATCTTCTCCTTCTCCTTCTCTTTCTCCTTTTCCTTCTCCATCTCAACCCAGAGGTTCCCTTATTCATTGGATAACACCTTGAGACTGTTGTCTTCATCATAATTAGTGATATATGAAACATCTATCCTGCTCTCCATCTCATCCGTCTCAATCTCAGTAGTCTCCATCACAACTGGTTCAACGGTTTCCATCTCCTTCGTCTCTATCTCAGTTGTCTCCGTAATCACCTGTTTAATAATATTTTCAAAAATTTCATCATCAGACTCACCTCGCAACACCAATTTTCTCTTCGGTGCGCGGCGTAGTTGAGCGCGAGGGGTGACAGCTGGTACAACAGAGATAGGTTCAACATCTTGAACCATTGTAACCAACGCCAGATTCTTCTCTGTGGGAGCAGCTCTCCCCAAAGTTGTCCTCTTCTTCTTCGCAGCAGGCTCAACAACAGCAGGAGCTGGTCTCCTCTTTATCGCAACCTTCTTAACTATTTTCTCACTGGCACTTCCAACACCTCTTCAGCATTGATAGACTTGTTTTTGGCAATGTAAGTTCCAAAAATCTTAGAGGTTAGGATCTTGAGAGGAGGGAAGGCCTTCGACTCACCCAATCCCAAGTCTGGTGCTCCTTTCAGAATAATACATATTTGCACCGCAAACCCTCGGTCTTGCTTTGAAGATGGAGTCACAATGTACTTCAAGAGATTAAACAACAATCTCCCCCAATTGATTTTAACTCCGCCATGAATCGCAGCCATCATAGAAACCTCTCATGGGTAACAGCATCGAAGGATCCTGCTTTGACTGTGATTGTCTTCGCCAGAATATCGTTAAGCAATCGGAACTCAAACTTCATCTCCCTTTTCTTGCAGGAGGTCTTAAGCTGTTCACCGTCTGTAGAAAAAGCACTTCTAGCATCAAACACCAAATCCTTCGGCACTTCATTCATATCAGTCAAGCCTTTGGTCGGTAACTCGAAAATCCCAACAAACTGTTCCTCTGAAATTTCAACAGACTTGCCCTGAATGGAACTGATAACTTTGTTGTCTTGCACTGAGGCGTTGTGATAGAAATCCACCAAGACTGCCTCATAGATGGAAGAAGAGCATCCCAAGAACCCACGGAGTCCAGACGACTCAAGGGCCTTGAACATTTGAACCATTCCTTCATCTTCCATACTGAACACTGAGTCCAAGTAGACTTGAATAGCATTGTTGATCAGAGAAGCGACCATTGCTGTAGGTTAAACGAACAAAGAAAACACCGGAAAGATAGATAATCTGCAATGAGAAAACACTGAAAGCAAGAGAGCACGAGAGTAATTTCGCAAGGTAAATGTTAGAGATAATCAAAAAGGCGTATATAAGAGAAAGGAATATGAAAAGGTATGCGTTTACAGTATTGATGTGAAGTTTCGCATAATGACAACACACGCGTCAATCATCAGATGGCGTGATCAGATTTTGAAAAGATCTTTAAATGATTTTGAATTTTAACCACGAGGGTGAAAAAAGTAAAAAAGAGCGCCTTTTAACAATCACGTCACAGCTGTTGATCTTTTTATTGTTCCAACTGGGGTACTATCAGATCTGATTACATATAAGCATCAACTGTATATACGCGAAATCTGAATAGATTCGGATCTCATACATTCAGCTGACTTAGCACTCATTAACTCAGATCTGTTATTCCCCCTAAAGCTGAGGTTCTTCCGACGCAATAGTTTACCAAATCTGAAGTACTCCTCATTCCCCCTGAACAAAAGACTCAAATCTGAATTAAACAAAATCTATTCAGCCTGCAAAATATTAGCACAATCATAGATTAAGGAAATTCTAAGAGACCAAGAATGTTTCAAAAATACGAAAACTTATCATCTGGTAGAGACTTTGTGAAGATATCAGCAACTTGCTGATCTGTCGACACATACTCCCGCCAAACGTCCTTCTTGAGCACGGAGCTCATATGAAATGATGTCTGATATCTATGTGCTTTGTTCTCGAATACAGCACAAGATTCTGAGTGATTGTGATGGCCTGGTATTGTCACAGAAGATAGGAGCTTCGGAAGCATCAATGTCGTAGTCCTTGAGCTGGTTTTGAATCCATAAGATCTGAGCACAGCAGCTTCCAGCCGCTAGATACTCAGCTTCAGCTGTGGACGTAGCAATGGATATTTGCTTCTTACTGAACTTCCTTTAGTTTGCTAGAGGGTTCTTAACTGTACATGGTGAACACGAAGCCCTATCAATCCTGCATCCTGCGTAATCTGCATCACTATAACCGATTAGTTGAAAACTGGAGTCTTTGGGATACCAAAGACCTACATTGGAAGTTCCTTTAAAATATTTTAAATCCTTTTTACTGCAACGTAATGCGACTATTTTGGCTCAGCTTGGAATCTAACACACATACAGACAGCAAACATGATGTCTGGTCTGCTAGCAGTTAAGTATAGCAATGAGCCAATAATACCGTGATACAATGATACCTCAATTGCAGTTCCAGATTCTTGTTTGTCCAATTTGATTGAAGCACTCATCGGGGTTGCTACTGCTGAACAATTCTCCATTCCAAAATTCTTCAGCAGTTCTTTCGTATATTTAGCTTGATTGATGAAGATCCCATTCTCAAGCTGTCTAACTTGTAAACCTAGAAAGAACGTCAGCTCTCCCATCATGCTCATCACGAACTTGTCCTGCATCAACTTAGAAAATTTCTGGCACAGTTTCGGGTTAGTTGACCCAAAGATAATATCATCGACATAAATCTGTTCCAACAGAACATGATCATGCTTGATAAATTTAAATAAAGTCTTATCGACAGTGCGTATCACAAAATCATGCTCGAAAAGAAATTTAGATAGTGTGTCATACCAAGCTCTGGGTGCTTGCTTCAACCCGTATAGAGCTTTATCCATTTTATATATATGATCTGGATATGTATGATTCACGAAGCCAAGAGGTTGTGCAACATACACTCCTCGGTTAAGATTCCATTAAGAAAGGCACTCTTTACATCCATTTGAAAGACTTTGAATTCTTTGTATGCAGCATATGCAAGAAACATGCGGATGGCTTATAATCTGGATACTGGAGCGAAGGTTTCATCAAAATATATTCCTTCTAGTTGTCTAAAGCCTTGAGCTACCAATCTAGCCTTGTTTCTAACAACTACACCATCCTCATTCAGCTTGTTCCCAAAGACCCATTTAGTTCCTATCACTGAATGATTAGTAGGTTGAGGAACTAAATGCCATACATTATTTCTCTTAAATTGACTAAGTTCATCTTGCATAGCATCTATCCAGCTTGGGTCTGCTAAGGCTTCTTCTATTAGCTTTGGTTCTATATGCAAAATAAATGCTGAATTGAAGTACTCATGCATTAGCTGGTCTCGTGTGCGAACAGGAGAAAGTACATTACCTATGATCTGCTCAGGTGGATGATTTCTATTCCACTGGAGATAATATCCTATTGGATTTGCTCCTTGTTATTCTTGGATGTCTGGTTGAATGGCTTCATCAGATACCACTTGATTATTTTCGTTGATAGCTTGTGGATCGGAATCTGGTCTTGATGCCAAGTGATGTGAACTTTGTTCCAAATTTGGATCAGATACCAATTGATATATTGTAAAATCTGCTTGTGCAACCTCTTGTCCAACAGTGTTCCACTCCTCGCAGCTGGCACACTGGTTGAGATCTGTTCCTGTACTGGGTCAACATTAGTCAAATCAATGACTTCTATGTTACCTGTCATATCTGCTTGCGCGTTATCGTGTGGTGTGTCCAGATCTGGTTGTATCTCAGCTGAATGTCGAATATGTGGCACGTCATCACTTGATTCATCAAAGCTGGTTGATTCCAGACGTGTGCACAGATCATGTAAGCTCGTAGCTGAGTTGTAACGAAAGCTGGTTTCATCGAACACCACGTGTTAGGACCGAAGGATCAGATCTCAGATGCAATAAAATAAACAACATAACATAAGGGAGGGGCGAGATCTGATCCTATGAAATAAGGAGCGAGCGCTGCTAATTTAAATTAAATTTTGCGCTGCTATAAAGGAGCTACAATAGCTCATGGTTCTTGAACATAAAACAGAGCACCAGAAGAGACAGATCTGGTAATGAAATAAAATCATGCGGAATACACCAGAACTGAATCCTAATTTTAAAACCCGGCACAAACAGATTTCTGTTAAAACAATGCAATGCGACTGCATGAAATCTGTTTGCTTTGTGTGTGCTAATGTGTAACTGATAAATGCGTATGTGGAATAAATATAATAAATCATAAAGAGATTACACTGCTGTTTGTTTATGGAAGCTCGGATATAAATATCCTACGTCTCTCCTTCTTCCGCCTCGGAAGGATCCACTAGAAGATTTGATCTACACATCGTGTACAGACCCGATCCAACAGCCAACAGCTGCTAGAACTCCTAGACTCTACACCAGCTCTCGGCTGTGTCAATCACTTGTTTTACGCCTCTGTGAGAAATGCTACAGACACAGAGTTTAACGTCTTCGTTCTTGGACGGGATCTGATTTTTGCATTTTGGTTTTGATTCACTCACTATACAATTTCGCACATCTCTCGTGATTGTATGAGTGAATCTCTGTGTGTGAGATTTTTACAGTGAACGCTCAACTCTCGTAATAATAAATCTCACACACTCGGGAAATGCTACTAAAGAGCTGATGAAGACTCAGCAGTCTACACTGCAATAAGCTCCTCTATAATGGTGGTCGACTGCTTCATCTTCCTGTTTTCTTCCCTCTGTAATTTCTCTGTTTTTGTCTTTCACACCAGCATCATTGATACCTTCAAATCTTGTTGTATATAAAGCCTCTGTTTAATCTTTAATCCGTTGAACAAACTTTTCTTCCCGTTGAAATATGTTCTGTAAAGTACCGACAGGGAGTTGTCCTTGTGTCCTTTCTTTTGCAGGCTTTTTGTCATCTTTTGATTTTGCTTTTTGTTCCAACAGCTGAGTTCCAACTACTGAACATTCCATCAGCTGATACATCTTTATCGCAACAGCTGAGTGTTTGTAAAAATTGAAAGCTTTCAACAACTGAAATATTCCAACAGCTGTTTCATCTTTTCCTTAGCGCAACAGCTGCTTCAACCTCTTGACTGCTTCAATGACTGAAATATTCCAACAGCTGTTTCATCTTCAACAGCTGAACATCCTGCTGATTCATCTTCAAAAGCTGTTCATATTGCTGTTTCTTCTTCATATTGATTTAACAACTGCTTCGCCTGTGTTCATCTGTTCATCAGCTTCTGTTTCTTTAATGTTCCAGCTGTTCAACTATTGATAATATCATCTGTTCCAGCATATCAATGTCTGTTTCATTCTTCTCGACCGCTGAATTAATCTTTTGTTCAACCACTAATATCATCGTCATTCCAGCAGCTGATCTCTCCCTTTTATGACATCAACTTCTGCTTCACATTTGATCAGCTGTATAGTCTTGACAACATCTGATCGAACTTCTCGTATCAACGTCTGATGACATCTGCTGTCAGCTTCTGAATATTTCAACAGCTGTTTCATTTTTTTTTCTTCGTGCTACGTCTGATTTATCTTTGCCTTTGCGCTACATCTGGTTAAACTTTGTCACAACATCTGAATAACATCTGTTGCATTTGTGTCTTCACACAATGTCTAAATAACCTCAGCAGTTTTCTTCTATACCAACAACTGCTTCGCTTCTTTTTATCTTTACAGTTGCTGAATATATCTTCTCTTCTCATCGACGTCTGATTCCATCTTCTTCTTGCAATTCATCTTCTCTTCGCAACTGTCCAGACGTCTCTTAATCGATCTCTTCCTCCTCTTATCTTTATATCCAGACTTCTCTCTTTCTCCTGATCAGATTTCTCCTTTCGATATATTCAGATCTCTGTCTCTTCTTGTAGGTGATATACCATATCAGATTTCTCCTTTTCTTCTTTGGCATACCAGCTGGTTCAGATTTCTCCTGTTATCATCATGTCGACTTCGCTGTTCTTCACATTCGAACTTCACCTTATTTAGCGTACCAGACTTCTCGTCTTTACTGATCAGATTCCTATTGTTCATATCCAAACTTACAAGTCTCGTACATACTTCTCCTCACATCAGTTTCCTCATCCTTACATCTATCAAACTCTTCATCAGATCTCTCCTGATTACTTCATCAGATTTCTCTTCTTCTCTTCATGCGTCTGCCAGACTCTTCATCAGATCTCTCCAGACTTTAGCAGATTTCTCTTATCTTACATAGTTTCTGCACACTACGTAGAGACATTAGAAACACAATAATAGGTTTTGTGTAATTCAAAACACAGATCTGGATCTGTTATCCAGATCCATCACCACGTGAGCTGATTCTTCAACCGTCAACGCTCTGATTGTTAAACACTCTGTATGCTTTGCTCACTGCTAAGTATCCAAGAAACAAACATGCATCAGATTTTGCATCGAAAGATGTTAGATGCTTTTTTGCCATTATTATGAATGAAACATCTGCATCCAAACACCCTGAAATAATATATATCAGGTTTCTTGCCACTCCAGATCTCATATGGGGTTACACCATGAATCTTGGTAATCATAGATCTATTTTGAGTGTAGCAATCTATGTTAACTGCTTCTGCCCAGAATTTTTGAGAAATACTGGAATATGCAATCATAGATCGAGCAGCTTCTTTTAAAGTACGGTTTCTCCTCTCAGCTAACCCGCTCTGCTGAGGAGTTCTAACTGCTGAAAGCTCATGCTTAATTACAATGTCTTCCAGATACGAGGATAGCTTATGATTTAAAAACTCAGTACCTCTATCACTCCTTATCCGGTTGACAGTACAAGATTTGTCATTTTGTAAATGTTTTAAAAGCTTAATTAACTAGTCAGCGGTTTGATCTTTTTATTTTAAAAATAAACCCATGTAAATTTTGTAAACAACAACCAGGGTGTAATTTTTCCCCCTAAGATGGTTACGGGTATTGGACCAAAAAGATCCATATATAATAGCTAAGCTTCAGGAAGAACAAATACCGCTTTTCTTTTTAAAAGTAGACTGAACTGTGCATGTGTGCTTTTGAAAGTTAATTGTGTAACCATTGTCACACAGCTGACTTATACTAATCAGATTATAGTACAAATTTTCAACAACTAGAATATCATTAATTGAAAGATTACCATGGGTAAGCTTACCCTTCCCACAGTGTTACCATGAGAATTGCCGCCAAATACAATTTGGGTCCTTTGTGTGGCATCAGATCTGATAACATCTTTGAGTTTCCAGCCATGTTCCTCGCACAGCCACTATCCAGATACCATATGCTTGCTTCCTCTGAAGCTCAGTACCTGTTGTCCTGCAATCATGAAAATAAACTTTTGGTACCCAATTTTACTTGGGTCCAGATCGGATTACCCCTTTCGGGACCCATACTTGAATTACCTTTACAGTTTTCCCAGTATGGATATCCACTAGGGTTCGTGCCGAAATCTTATGTGATTTGTTGAGATTTGGCTTTGTATTTTGACCATTTAGATCACGTTTCGGCTGAACCTTTGTCCATACAGATTTTGCCTTCGTTGAACCACGCCTTTGCTGGTTCGGAATAGACGACTTAGGAACAGCTTTCGCTTTATCCTTCTCAAGTCTGTTCGTTAGCCAGCTGGGCTTGCTGTTCTCGGGCTTAATATATCCAATAACAGTTTTGCCTTTATGGTTCAGCTTTCCCGTGGTCTGGTCATCATACTTGACCGACTCATATGCATCGTGTATCACACTGGCTTTGACAAAATTCATTTTCTTGAACTTGTCGTCAGCCAGATCTGACTGAGTACTTGTTTCCTCAAAGCTGCTTTCACCAAAACTGAAACCTAAGTCAGATTTGTCATTTAATAGCTTCTGGGTCTCATGCAGCTTGCCTAAGGAAACAAAGACTTAGTCCAGGAGCTCATCACTTGACTTAATCTCTCATTTTCATATGAGAGCTCACAGGACTTTGTTCTCAAAGATCATTCTCAATCTTCAAATTACTCAACTCAGTTTGTAAAATGTCAGATTCCCCAAGCTGAGCAGTGCTTGGTTCCACTAAACTATTTTTCAAACATCCGTTTTCAGCTTTGATCTCCTCGAATGTCTTAGATAGCTTTTGGTACTCATGGACCATTTCATTAAGTGCATTGATGAGGTCCTCTCGTGTAAATTCACTATTGGAGAAGTCAAATACCTCATCATCAGTTGTCTGGTTGGCCATCAAGCAGTGGACTTCTTCTTGTTCACTTTCGATAGATGAGCTGCTTGATGCGGTTTCAGAATCTGAGTCCGCCCAGTTTCTGTTGCTCTCATCAGCAACAAGCACTTTTCGATCATTCTTCTTGTGGGGCCTCTTCTCAGATCTGTTTCTCCTTCTTTCTGTGGATCTTTCTTTGGACCGCTCTGTGGACTTCTTGTCATATTTCTCGGGCCTTTTGCAATCTGCTGCAAAGTGCTAGATTTATGAGCATTGTTATAATTGAAAGAAGGGTTTTGAGTTCTTCTCATATATTTCCCAAACTTCTTGACGAAGAGGGACATGACTTCGTTGCTCAATTGCTTTTCTGTCTTGCTAGGTGAACACTGTTCAGATGTTGTTGCATCAAGAGCCTTGGTTGGTTGGGAGGTTGATGGTCCAGCCTCAGATCTGGTCTCTAGCTCGAACTCATATGCTTTCGATTTGCGAATAGATCGTGTTGTTCAAGCTTGTTCAGATCCTTAGACTCTCTCATCGCCATCGTCTTAACATCCTACTCCCTCGTTAGAGCTCTCATTACCTTCAGATCCAGTTCTCTGTTGCTATATTATTTGCCAAGACTGGTCAGCTCGATCACAACAGCACTGAATCTCTCATCAAATTCCTCCATCGTCTCTCCCTCTCGCATCTTTATCGACTCATATTTCTACTGGGCAACCGTCAGCTTGTTCTCTTTGGTTTTCGTCGTTGCCTTCACAGATTAGCGTCAATTTCTCCCAGATCTCCTTGGAAATATGTTGAACATGTTTTTATCCAGCGTCTTATATAGAATGTCCTTCGCCACATTATCCAAGTTCGCTTTCTTCTTGTCCTCTGGTGTATACTCCATTCGAGTTTTCTCAATCCACTATTGAGCACCAGCAGTAATCGCCATAGCGTATTAGCCTTCATAATCTTCATGGGTCCATCCGTAATGACGTACCACATGTCATCATATTGCGCGGCTAAATAGGCTTGCATCCTGATCTTCCAGTCGTCATACTCTTTCTTCGACAACATAGGAATTTTGTTGTGAGAAGTAGACATTTTAAATATGTAAGCGCAAAGATCAGACTGCTCAATAACTGATAGTTCAGGCTCTGATACCAATTGATAGGATCAATGGAATCGAAAATATAGTTAAATAAGATTTGGAGTTCAAAAGGGGGAGTTGAATGAAATCCTTTGATTTTTATTTTTTGAAACATAAAACTGTTTTTACAAGCCTCGCTTAACTCAGATCTGAGTGAGTAGATCAGATTCTCTCAGTCCAATTCTGTTTTTTCGGTTAACAAGTATTGTGCGGAAAGAAACCTATTAAACAGTGAACAGTTAACAATAAATACGATGCAAATAAGTAAAAGATAGAGTTGAGAGTTTGTTTGTGGAAGTTTAAATCTGAATATCATACGTCTCCTCTTCTTCCTTTTCAGGAAGGTTCCACTAGAAGATTTGATGTGTACAGCTTCTGTAGACACCCGATCACTCAAGCCACGCTATAAGTGAACTCCTAGGAACCACAACTACAAAGAAGATTTCACTTTTGATTACAATCAAATGAGTTTTCGAACTTCTTAAGAAATCACGTTCTTACAGACTCTAATCTGATTTTTCAATGAATGCGATACAATAGAGTTCTGTAAATCTTCTGGTTTCTTTACAATGAAATTTGTTTACAAAAGCAGAATATATCTCGAAGGTTTTTCTAATATGAACTGAACGAGAGTGTTCTTATTTTTGCGAGAGTGCGTTTTTTAGAGTCACCAAGCTTGTAGTTTCGCCGAGAGTCTGAGAGAGAGTAAAACTTCCGAGAGAGATTCTTAATTTGAAATCATCAGCTATTTATACATATCCATCCTCAACGGTCATAAATGAGCCAGTAGAAACAAATCATGTTTGCATATCTTCATCGTATCAATGCATTAAATGCTCCATTAATGCTATGCAAAGGTCTATCTAAATTTGTCTAAGCTTTATTGACTTTAATACCCAAAATAGGTAAACATCGAATAGACCAACTCTGCATCCTGCAAAGTATTCTCCAAATAGCTCTGAACTGAGTCTCTTTCATCTAATTTGTCTAATAGGCTTTATACGATTAAATCTTGATCGTTGAATCCTTTGGAATGAATATCCCTTTTTCGCTCTCTAAAAACTGAATCCTCCCCCTTTTTGTCTAATAACATCTTATGATCTGAAATCTCTTTTTCTTTAACCTCTGAGTATCTGTATCACTGTCAGATCTGATATTCCTCTTTTTACATGTAACGTCAGCTCTTATCTCTATTCATATCTCAAATATCCTGTTCTGATCTGAATCTTCGTTTCTGAAATCTGAACAAATAACCTCTGAGCTAAAACTGATATATAACCTGATCTGAATGCTCTCATCTAATCTAATAAGCTATCTTCCCCGTTATATATACTGTTCCCAATCTCTCGGATCTGAAACGAAACCTCTATACAAGATCTGATAAGCTCTGATCTGAAATCTTGACCTGAAAACTGAAATTACCCGAATATCCAATCTGATAAGCTCTGATCTTATATCCTCTGATCTGATCTGAATATGCCTAGTTCAAATCTGAACGGATCTAAGTCCCCGATCCTAATCTGATAGAACCCGATAACTCCAAATCTGATAGCTTAATGTTCAGTTATTTATCTTGTTTTTGTTATCACCAAAATTAATAAATTTTATCTTAACAATATCACGTATGCGGTAGCTCACGCCTGCAGTTCTCGTGTACGCAGGTTTAGCCCCAACAGCTCAGGAGAGCTAGGCCAACTTCTCCCTGATCTGATCAACGAACACAGCTCGCAACTACTACAGTAGTAACAGATCACATCCCAACCAGATTACGCACCTGGTCAGCTCACGCGAGACCAGCAGCTTATGCCGAACCTGTTCTACGTCAGCAGCTTGCACCAAGGCAGCTACTTACCAGCTTAGGATGCTCCAACAGCTTACACTGCCCCAAAGCCTCTCGGATCACAGTGCATAATCCAAGAACAGCTTGCGATCCCAGAACTGTTTACGCCTCCACATATCACACCAGCTCGCGTAATCTACCAGCTTACCTCTAATCTATTCCAACACCCAAGAGCAGCACGGCTACTCAACAGCTCGCGCCAGTGCTCACCCAAGCTAAGACCGAAACAACTTACACCAACAGATTAGAGCGAAACGTGATAGCTCTCTAAGCTGAATAACCTCGGCTGATTAACCCTTAATCTAAACCCGATTAAACTACTAATTATCTTGGTTAATCATAGCCCTCACATCTCACATATCTATCTTGAAGGACAATCCATCGATGATGCATTACCTGTGCACCGTTGGCTCATCTTACATCTTGGCCCAGTCTCCCCAAGACACACATCTCTGCTCTTGCCCACTCTAATTCCCTGGGGATCCGTTACTTGGATCACACTCTGATTGGATGGGTCCAGACATTCCTTGTTCACGTGTTTTATGATATTCTACCACCTTGGTATTTTGTCTTTGTATTTAGTTCTTATCTATCTCTAGTTGTTGCTTATATTAGTATTATTATATTTGTATTTTTTAGGGGGTATTGGTTTAGTCCCCTCCGTTTCTTGTATTGTTTGTTTTGTGTTATATTTAGATATATATAGGGTTCTGCCTAACCCACGCTATCACATAGATAGAGGTCTGCCTAACCCCATCACTTGACGGTGTTTAAAAAAACATGTTCAAGCATATGCCATAACGTTCCATATGCATGGGCAACATGGAAATTTATATTGATTATTTCTTAATTCCCGTGAGGGAATTCGAGACTGATGTGGGGGTTAATTAGTTGCGCACTTGGGCCTAGTCATTGGTTTTTATGGACATTTTCATGCAATTATTGAAGGAAGGGAGGCCTATGGAATTCGAGACTGTTGTGGGGGTTAATTAGTTGCGCACTTGGGCCTAGTCATTGGGTTTTTATGGACATTTTCATGCAGTTCTTGAAGGAAGGGAGGCCTATGGAATTGTGTGGCATCAGGGAGATCAAACCCAAGAACCCTTCGAACTTTGTGAAAACTTTAAGAGTGGACGGAGATCTTACCATGTTACAAGAATTTGCAATAATTTTCAATCTTGATGGACCTATACATACATGACGGGCAAATGGAATACATGCAATTATTGCATCTCTGACCGGTAATGATATATATATATATATAGAGTATATTATATAATTATTTTGATATAGGTTTCTCTTGTATTAAGTTAGTGTGTGTCTCTTTAGAAAACACAGTGAGATGTATTTAATTCTACAAAATATTATAGTTATATATATAGAGTATATTATATAATATTTTTGATATAGGTTTCTCTTGTATTAAGTTAGTGTGTGTCTCTTTGAAAACACAGTGAGATGATTTAATTCTCAAAATATTATAGTGGTATTTTTCATTTTGCCCGTGATTTTTACCCTAATAAAATTATTGCATCTCTGACCGGTAATGATATATATATATATATATAGAGTATATTATATAATATTTTTGATATAGGTTTCTCTTGTATTAAGTTAGTGTGTGTCTCTTTGAAAACACAGTGAGATGATTTAATTCTCAAAATAGAGTATATTATATAATATTTTTTGATATAGGTTTTCTCTTGTATTAAGTTAGTGTGTGTCTCTTTGAAAACACAGTGAGATGATTTAATTCTCAAAATATTATAGTGGTATTTTTCATTTTGCCCGTGATTTTTACCCTAATAAAATTTAGGGGTTTTCCACGTAAAATTTTGGTGTCCATTTTTATTCTTCAATTTAATATTCTATCTCGAGGTACCCCACCTGCGACCAACAAGTGCTATCGGAGTCTGGAGAAAATTTTCTTAAAATTCTGTTATGCTCTGTGGTTGCAGATGTAATTGAACTTCCACATCAGAAAAGATTTTTTGAATTTTTTATTAAGGTAGGATAATTATTGTTGGCATAATGGCGGCAAAGTATGAGATAGAAAAATTCAATGCAGCAATTTATGCTGTGGAAATTGAAGATTCAAGCAATTTTAACGAAAGAACGTTGTTTGGATGCTATTGGAGATAAACCGAGGGACGTCACAGACGATGAAAATTGGAATGAGATGAATGGTGCTGCTATTTCCAATATACACTTGACAATAACAAATGGAGTTTTGTCGAGTATCGTTGAAATAAAATTGGAAAAAAATGTTTGGGATACCAAGATTTTCCTAAATAGAAAGTTGTATACTCTTCGGATGGCGTAATCCTCATCGATGACCGACCATATCAACACACTGAATACTCTATTTTCCCAGCTCACCTCAATGGGGCATATAATGGAGGAAAAAGAACATGTGGAGCTTCTACTTCAGAGTCTACCGGATTAATATGATCAACGTATCATAAACATCACCAAAAATATCCTTACGGTCATTTTAAACTTCAATGATGTTCTAAACGCGGTTCTTTGCGAAGAAATTCGACGCAAGAATAAGGAACACGGGTTGGTATCTTCAAAGCAAGTCAAGGCATTGCCGATGATAAGAGTACGATCAACAGAACGTGACTTCAGTGGGAGTTATAGAAATGGTAGATCAGAGTCACGAAGTAAGAAGAAAAATATTTACTGCTATAAATGTCGCGGTAAAGGGCACTTCAAGAAAGAGTGTACGATGAGTATTGAGAAAAGTTCTCAAGGAAATGTGGTGAGTATTTCAAGAGGTGCTGAAATATATTCAGTGAAGCAACAACAGTTGCGGAAGACAGACAGAAGTTCTTTTAAGCATGGATTATGGACTCAGGTGCGACGTGTCACATGACATCTAGGAGAGAATGGTTCGAGTAGTATGAACCAGTCTCACGATGGTCCATATTCATGGGAAATGATCATGCCTTGGAAATCACTACGGTTGGTATCAAAATGTTTGATGGCACTATTCGCACCATACAGGAGGTACGACGTGTGAAGGGCCTGACAAAGAATCTGTTGTCCTTGGGACAATTGGATGATGTCGGCTGAAAGACCCGTATAAAGAGTGGGATCATGAAAGTCGTAGAGGCGCACTTGTGGTGATGAAGTCGGAAAGGTTGCGGAAAATCTGTATGCTATTTTGGGACAAAAACACAAAGAAGCAAAACTAGATGTTGCATCAAGTGGTTCGGGAGAATAATTATCGGTGCTATGGCATAAAAAGCTCGGGCATATGTCAGAACAGGGATTGAAAATTCTCTCTAAACGGAAGCTGTACCGGGGCTTACTAAAGTAACATTACCCTTTTATGAGCATTGTGTTATCAATATACAACACAGATTGAAGTTGGGCACTTCTGCTGCCAAAAGTAAAAGCACCTTGGAGCTGATTAATTCAGATGTTTGGCAAGCATCGGTAGTATACCTAGGAAGAGCGAGATACATTATCTCGTTCATTGATGATTTCTCTAGGAGATGTTTGTTTTATCCAATAAAGAATAAATCAGATGTTTTTGAATTCTTCAAAGTATTAAAGTGCGATTTGAACTTGATTCCGAAAAGAAAATAAAGTGTTTCAGAAATTACAATGGAGGAGAATATACCAATGATGAGTTTGATGCATTTTTCCAAAATGAGGGCATCAAAATACAATTCACGACGGCTCACGACTCAACAAAAAGAAGTGGCAGAGTGGATGAATAGAACCTAGTTGGATAGAACAAGATCAATGCTGAATACTGCGGGCCTAGCCAAGTCATTCTCGGCAGAAGCAGTAAAACTGCTTGTTATGTTATCAATCAATCTCTGTCAGTAGCGATTGATTAAACCTCTAATGGAGGTGTGGACTGGAAATTCAGCGGATTATTCCCGGGTGCATACATTTGGAAGTCCTGTGTACGTGTTGTACAACAAACAAGAAAGATAAAAGTTGAATTCTAAATCCAGAAAGTGTAACTTCTTGGGCTATGTGGATGGAGTGAAGGGGTTTCACTTGTGGATTCTACTGTTCATAAGCTTATTATCAGTAGGGATTTTATCTTTGAGAAAGGTAAAGTTAAGGGGACAATGGCGCACAATCAGAAACTACTACAATTCAGGTGGAAAATAAGATGGGTGAAGATCAAATTTCTTGTGAAGCAGTACCAAAGCACGAGGAACAAGAACCAGTTGAGTCAGAAGTTTCCAAAGTGAGACAGTCAACTCGAGAGAGAAGACCACCAGGTTGGCTTTCAGATTATGTCACTGAAAACAATATTGCATACTATCTACTAACAGAGTATGGTGAGCCATCGAGTTCCAAGAGGCCACTAGAAGCTCGGATGCTTCCTTGTGGATGAAAGCAATGCAGGAAGAATTGGAGGATCTAGACAAGAATAAAACTTGGGATCTTGTTTACCACGAGGGAGGAAAGGCATCGGTAATATATGGGTCTATAAGATCAAGCATGATCGCAATAATCAAGTGGAGCGGTATCGTGCCAGATTAGTGATGAAAGGGTATGCTCAGAAAGAAGGAATTGACTACAAGGAGATATTTTCTCCTGTGGTTCGGCTCAATACAGTCAGAGTCGTGTTAGCATGTTTGAGCTACATCTATAACAACTAGATGTGAAACAAATTTTCTTAATGGTGATTTTGAAGAAAAAATCTATATGCTCCAGCCAGAAAGCTTTGCTAAAACAGGTAAAGAGAACTTGGTTTGCAGGTTGAAGAAATCTCTGTACAGTCTCAAACAGGCGCCAAGGTGTTGGTACAAGAGATTTGATTCATATATCATGAGCCTTGGATATAACAGACTGAGTGCAGACCCTTCCACATATTTCAAGAGGTCTTGTGGAAATTATAATATCATTTTGCTGTTGTATGTGGACAACATGTTGGTTGCAGGTCCCAACAAAGATTGTGTCCAAGAACTGAAGGCCAGTTGGCTACATAATTTGATATGAAGGACTTAGGACCAGCAAAACAAGATTCTAGGGATGCAAGTTCATCGAGACATAAGTAATAGAAATATTTGGCTTTCCCAGGCAAATTATCTAAAAAAAAGTCTTGCACCGTTTCAACATGCAAGAAATTAAGTCAATATCAACCCCTCTTCTTGTTAACTTCAAGTTATCCTCCGAGATGTGTCATAGCAATGAAGCAAAGAGGATGAAGATGTCTCGAATATCGTATGCATTGGCAGTGGGGAGTTTGATGTTTGTAATGATTTTTACTAGACCAGACATTGCACAAGTATTGGAAGCAGTTATTCGGTACATGGCGAATACTGGATGAGAGCATTAGAGCAAGGGGAAAAGGATCCTTAGATATATTAAGGTTACCTCAAATGCTGCATTGTGTTTTAGAGGATCGGATTTGACATTCAGGGGCTATGTTGATTCTGTTAGATTAGGTGTCCAACTAGCCAACTTGTGGCATGTGGGTTCTTATTGACTCTATGTAAAACGATCTTTATTTATGAAATTCACATTCTTTTATGGTATTCTTTATCTTCATTATTATGATTAAAATTGTTGGATAAAGATCTTGAATGCACTATAGTGTATGTTAGATGTGATAGTGGATTTGATGGCTATCATGAAACACATCCAATAGGCACTGTGTATCTAAACCTATTCCTAGTCGATTGGATCGTCCAAAAGAGGATAAGGACCGCCCGAGCCTGAGACTAGCATCCGCGATGCAAAGTACCACACTTCATTGGTAGGGAACATAGTGATGTTCTGAGCATGCAGATGGATAGTGACCTGGTGATCTATCGAACTACCCTCGTTCGAACTTTCCAAGTGGTTACCATTTGTCGAGTGGATTAAGTCACAGGTCTTGGTTGTACAGATTAGTCCTTATTACTCAAAACTTCATTGAGACTCTACATGATAGGTGTCTCACTTTGACCCGTTTACCGACTCAGCTGGGGTCATCAGGTGGCGGGATTGGGTGAGGTCCCGATGCATGTAGGATTCGATGCTTCATTGTCAAGGATTCACCATTCGCTCTCGTGCGTGGATATCCTATGCTATCTGAGGAGATAATAGTGTGAAAAATATCTGGCCAGAGTACTAGATGTGTTTTGGATATATGGGTTTACCTAGTAACACATGCGATGTCACTATTTGATCTCCAAGATGTATGCATGGTTATTGGATCTCTAGCGACATTCGATTTGCCAATGGTCGTTGATCTGATCGGGATATTTGAGTTGAAAGGACTGTACTGTATGCTAACCATGACCGACTGGTTCTTGTAGGCACTATCATGATACCTAGGGGATCATGGGGCGATGTTGCTAGACGCTTTACCATGATTTGATGGGTAAGTCCGAAAATGTGTTTTCGAATTCACAAATGTTGTGAGCCAACGGCTAGTTGTATCCCTGAACCATTGAGGGTAACACAAGTACTGGTTTTCCAATTCCCATACGGATATGGTACTAAAAGTGTTGAGTATAGTAGGAGGAAGGTTGGGAGTATCACTTCCTAATAGTAGCTAAGGGAGTAGGACTTCCATATTTAGCTAATGAGAGTAAACCTGTCATATATAGATTTAATGGTTTGCATCATAATGATCAGTTTTGTAAACTGAGCACATCGGTGATATCTGATCATCCATCGGGATTATTATTAGACCACAATCGAGGGAGTCGAACCGAATGTTCACTGTTCGAGTTGAACTGAATGTTCACAGTTTGAGTTGAACCGAATGTTCACTGTTTTGTTCAAATCAAGCTCTATCCCTCTATCTATAAATATGGCAATGAGGAGACACTTTCAATAGAGAGAAAGAAAAACACCAAAAGCCATTTAGCAAACTCCTCCCCTCTCCCTTCTTCTCTCGCCGCTCGCCGTCGCCATCGGAATTTTTTCCGAGCATCTCGGCGAGGAGATTCCGTCCGTGAAATTTTCGTCGGTTTTCTAGTGCAAATCGGCGAAGGATTTGAGATTCTGGTCATGAACCGGATTAGGCGTCGATCCAGCCGTTCAACCGTTGAAGTGCCAATTTCCTCATGGAATTGGTCAGAGACAGGAGCCTAGACGCCATCAAGGTACTTTCTGAACATTCTATGAATGTTTTGATTATTGTATAGGTGTATTGACCGTTCCCGGTCTCCAATTTTTAAATTCTTTCGCTGCACCCCAAGAGCGGGATCTGAATCTGCCGCTGCGCCAACATTGGTATCAGAGCTTGGCTCGGATCTGTCAATACACCATTCTGCCTAAATTGCATCAAAAATCTCGTTTTTCAAAAAAAAAAATTCCGACAGCACGCCGCCGCCCGCACGCCGCCATCAGCCACCGTGGCACACATTGCGCCGCACGATTGGATGTGATCCAAGAACCTTCAAGGAGGCAATTTCCGATGCTGATTCTAATTTGTGGCTTGAAGCAATGCAATCTGAGATTGACTCAATGCATTCGAACCAAGTCTGGACTCTCGTGAATCCTCCCAAATGAATACTTCCTATTGGGTGTAAATGGATATACAAGAGAAAACTTGGCCTGATGGTAAGGTACTGACCTACAAGGCACGACTGGTCGCGAAAGGTTACACTCAAAAACAAGGTGTTGACTATGATGAAACATTTTCACCAGTCACAATGTTCAAGTCAACTAGAATCCTACAGCCATAGCCGCATGGTACGACTATTGTGAGACCTGAAAGTTGATAGGATTAATTGAGTTAGTTAATCAGGTTTAGCATAGACCAGATTTGGCTCGAACAGATCTGGGATGAGTTAGCTTTGAGCTGGTGTGCTTGGTGAAGCTATCGGGTCCGTTTAAGTCCTTGGAACAGATATGGAGAGTTGGAGAATTTCCGTGGGAAACGTTCTGATTTGAGTGTTGATCAGTGCTGGTTGATCGTCTTCGGATGTGGCAATGGAATCTGGTAGTCGCACGCTATTTACGTTACGCGTGTTAGAGTTTCTACGCGGGCAGCGGTGCGACGTCGTTTCGAGAATAGCCAGATTTGAGTTGCGTTAGTTTTTAGCGCTGAGTGACAGCTCCGGTTCTTAGTCCCAGTTCGTGTTGCGGAGTAGACCGGTACGGTTCAGGGATTTCAAATTTGATTAGCTAGTGTGCGTCAGATCTTAGTGCTATGGGTGCGACGCCGTTTAGTGTTTCAGACTTGAGTTAGCGGGATGACGTGTATTAGTTGGGAGCGTGTTTTCTGTGCGACGTCGTTTGGTTAAGTCCTACGTCTGTATGACGTAGTGTCTAGTTCTGGAGTGGTACTCAGATCTGTGCTGGTTTCAGATGTGAACCCCGAGGTTGTCGGTGGCTACTGTTCACCATATGTGACCAGATTTGAGTTGTAATTAAGAGAGGACTTTGACCCTTCGTCCTGTATTCTTTCCCGACACTTAGAAATATTTCCCGTGAGCAAACTCTGTTGTGATACCCTAGCTACTGTTCACCGAACCTTATCTTCTCCGATTGTCGGCGGTAGATAGTTCCGACTGAAGCGAGAGTTGTAGCGCTGGACTCCTCTTGCTACGACGCTTCGTTTGGTACAGCTTTTGGAAGCTTGCGTCAAGCTTGGAGAGGTCGCGAAGACATATCCCTTCTGTACTCTGTTAGCATAAGCGTCGGATTACCCCTGCCGTTCAGGTAGCTTGTTGGGTAAGTGTTAGTTTCTACCCTTGTGCTTTGTTTAGAGCTGCCTGTTGAACCCGTAGGGTAGGATGGAGCTGGTTGAGCTTGTAGCTCCCGGTTGTGAGTTCAGTGCTTTGCGTCCCTGAGTTAGCGTTGTGTTAGGCTTAGCAAGTTCTCAGATCTGTGTTGCTCGGGACTTTGTTGTGGTAATTATAGCTCAGAACTGAGGTACGGATGTGAGCTTGTTTTACAGCGTTGATTTGGCATGGATTTTATGTGAGCTGCTGTGTTGGATTCTGTGTGCATTTGCTTGCTCTTGTTGTGTTGTTATTGCAAGCTGTTTCATTGCATACTTGCATTATCCATGTTGAACCTAGATCTTGTTTAGCCGTGGTTTGTTATCTTGATCTGTGTGTACCAAGATGCCTGTTGGAGGACGAGCGGGTAACTCTCGTATGCCTCAACTCTCTGCTGGGATCTGTTAGCCACTCTGAGCGGAGTGGGTAGTTCCCACATCTCATGAGTTGGGCAACAACAGGTTGAGCAGTGTTTTGCATCTGGTGCCGTGTGTGGAGACGAGTTAGTAGCTCCCATATGCTCACACACCCCATGGCTACTATCCTTGCAGTGATCTGTTCGGTTGTTGAGAAGTTCTTTCAGATCCTTTGGCTCCCTGTCTTCGGTTGTAGCCTTGGTTTCCCAGGTTACCAGCTGGTCGTGGTGTTGACTCAGTTGGAGGTGCCCCAGGAGGTGGTTAGAGTGTCCCAGTTAGTATAGTATATATATGTATCAGTACTGGTAACCGGGGGATGCTTTGTGCTTGGTTGTATCCAGTTGTAGTGTTGTTGTTTTCTATCTGATACATGCTGTACTGTTGTACTGTGTTATTTTAAATGGGATATTTTGAGTATTGTTGTATTTTAAATTACATTTTTATCAGCCAGGCCAAAAATTTTAGTCACTGTTTTAAATGCTTCCGCTACTGTGTATTGCGTGGTTTTACTCTGATTTAGCACGAGTCTGACAACTATGAGATATGGCAAATGGATGTGAAAACTGTGTTTCTTAATGGAAACATTAAGGAAGAGATCTATATGACGCAGCCTGAGGGTTTCACATCTGTAGGAAGTTAGCATAAAATATGCAAACTTCAGAGATCGGTCTATGGTCTCAAGCAGGCATCGAGAAGTTGGAACCTGAGATTTGATGAAACAATTAAAGAATTTGGTTTCATCAATAATCCCGAGGAGCCATGTGTGTATAAGAAGGTAGCTAAAATTGTTGTGACATTCCTTGTACTTTATGTTGATGACATTCTACTCATTGGGAATGATGTAGGAATGCTGCAGTCAACTAAAGTATGTTTGTCTAGTAGATTCTCGATGAAGTACATGGGTGAATCATCCTATATTCTTCGAATACAGATCTATAGAGATAGATCGAGAAGGATGATAGAACTCACCCAAACGACCTACATCAATACCATACTTAAACGGTTCTCTATGGAAGAGCCCAAGAGAGGACACCTACATATGTGACACGGGGTCACTCTATCTAAGTCTATGTGTCCGAAGACTGATGAGGAGATAGAGAGTATGACATGTGTGCCATATGCCTCGGCAATAGGTTGTATTATGTATGGTATGATCTCGAATAGACCGGATGTCGCATATGCTCTGAGTGTCACGAGCCGCTATCAAGCCAACCCCGGCCAAATGCATTGGAAGGCTGTGAAAGATATTCTTAAGTACTTACGAAGGACTAAGAATATGTTCATGGTCTATGGGGACGGTGAACTGAAATTGGAAGGCTACACTGATTCTAGCTTCCAATGTGATGTGGATGATTCGAAGTCAACCTCTGGATTTATATTCATGCTCAATGGTGGTGCTGTCTCTTCGAAGAGTTCCAAGCAAGACACCATCGCGAATTCAACCACTGAGGCTGAGTACATCGCAGCATCAGCTGCTGCTAAAGAGGTTGTTTGGATGAGTAATTTCGTCCAAGAGTTGGGCGTAATTCCTGAAGGAGTTGGCCCAGTCCCGGTGCACTGTGACATCACGGGTGCCGTTGAGCAAGCAAAGGAACCTAGGTCTCACCACATACTGAGGAAATACCACATAATCCGGGATATTGTGGCTAGAGGTGACATAGCAGTCGAGAGAGTCGCCCCTCTGCATACAACATTGCTGATCCACTTACAAAGCCCTTGCTAGGATCATTGTTTGAAAAACATCGTGAAGCAATGGGACTACGTCTCATGAGTAGTTGTATTTACGGCAAGTGTGAGATTGTTAGAGTAGGTGCCCAACTATCCAACTTGTGGCATGGGAGTTCTTGTTGACTCTATGTAAAACGATTTTTATTTATGAAATTTGCATTCTTTTATGGCATTCTTTATCTTCATTATTATGATTACAATTTTTGAATAAAGACCTTGAATACACTACAGTGTCTGTTAGATGTGATAGTGGATTTGATGGCTATCATGAAACACATATAATTCTGTGTATTTTAAACATGTTCCTAGTCGATTGGACCGTCCAAAAGAGGATAAGGACCACCCGAGCTTGAGACTAGCACCCGCGATGCAAAGTACCACGTTTTCATAAACTTCATTGAGACTCTACATGATAGGTGTCTCACTTTGACCCGTTTACCGACTCAGCTTGGGTCATCAGGTGGCGGGATTGGGTGAGGTCCCGATGCATGTAGGTTTCGATGCTTCGTTGTCGAGGATTCATCGCTCGCCCTCGTGCATGGATCCTATGCTATCTGAGGAGATAATAGTGTGACAAATCTCTGGCCAGAATACTAGATGTGTTTTGGGTAAATGGGTTTACCTAGTAACACATGCGATGTCACTATTTGATCTCCAAGATGTATGCATGGTTATTGGATCTCTAGCGACTCTCGATTGATCAATGATCGTTGATCTGATCGGGATATTTGAGTTGAAAGGACCGTACTATACGTTAACCATGACTGACTGGTCTTGCGGGCACTATGAGTGATACCTAGGGGATCATGGGGCGATGTTGCTAGACGCTTTACCATGATTTGATGGGTAAGTCCGAAAATATGTTTTCGGAGTCACAAATGTTGTGAGCCCACGGCTAGTTGTATCCCTAAACCATTGAGGGTCACACAAGTACTGGTTTCCCAATTCCCGTACGGATATGGTACTCAAAGTGTTGAGTATAGTAGGAGGAAGGTTGGGAGTATGACTTCCTAAAAGTAGCTAAGGGAGTAGGACTTCCATATTTAGCTAATGAGAGTAAACATGTCATATATAGATTTAGTGGTTCGAATATTTTGATTGCGCATCGTAATGATCAGTTTTGTAAACTGAGCACATCGGTGATTTCTGATCATCGATTGGGATTATGATGAGATCACAATCGAGGGAGTCGAACCGAATGTTCACTGTTCGAGTTGAACTGAATGTTCACAGTTTGAGTTGAACCGAATGTTCACTGTTCGAGTTGAACCGAATGTTCACAGTTTGACTTGAACCGAATGTCCACTGTTTTGTTCTAATCAAACTCTATCCCTCAATCTATAAATATAGCAATGAGGAGACACTTTCAATAGAGAGAAAGAAAAACACCAAAATCCATTTAGCAAACTCCTCCCCTCTCCCTTCTTCCCTCGCCGCCCGCCTCTGTCGTCGGAATTTGTTCCGACCATCTCGGCGAGGAGATTATGTCCGTGAAATTTTCGTCGATTTTCTAGTGCAAGCCGGAGAAGGAGTTGAGATTCTGGTCGTGGATCGGATTAGGCGTCGATCCAGCCGTTCAATCGTTGAAGTGCCAATTCCCTCGTGGAATTGATCGAAGCCAGGCTCCTAGATGCCATCAAGGTACCTTCTGAGCATTCTATGAATGTTTTGATTATTGTATAGGTGTATTGATCATTCTCGGGCTCCAATTTGTGTTTACACTTGCAGGAAGTGCAGTAAGTTGTGGTTCAAAACTACAGACAATTTTGGATTTATCTACAACAGACGCAAAATACATGGCAACTACTCAAGCTTGCAAGGAGGCTATATGGATTCAAAGGTTGTTGGAGGAACTTGGGCACAAACAAAAGAGAATTACTTTGTTTTGTGATGGTAAGAGTACCTTGTACATTGCAAGGAATCCAGCCTTGCACATTGCAAGGAATCTCATATTAGAACAGCTCAGAGGCATACTACATATATGATTAATAATACATTTACGGGTTTCTACATTTTTTCTACTTCGGTCGAGGATTGGTTCAGGAGCTCGGCCCACTACAACTGGACTAAACATCACTCTAAACTTAGCCGATGAAACGAATGTTCATCACTTTTTCCCATTTTTGCCTAATTTTTTTAAATTTAGACTTCTTAAAAATCAAAGCTAAAAGGAACTAATTAAAATCAATTTTGACTTCTAGAAATCAATTTTGACTTTTAAAATCAATTTAAATCAATTTTGACCATTTGACTAAAAGATCGATTTTGACCAAATTAAAATCCCAGAAATCGATTTTGACTCCAATAAAATTCCAAAGACCTCAATTTTGACTAAAAACTTAAAATTAAACATAACTAAATTATTTAAAAGGTTTGACTCAAAGTTGACATTTTGGCTATTTTCTTTAAAATTGGACCTTTGACATAATAATTAAAATAACAGGTCCATAATTAAAATAACTCGAACCAACTTTAAAATATTTTGACTCGACACATGACGAACCAATCGGTCCAATCGAACCAGCCAAATCGGTTCAATTGAACCTGCCGGTCCAAGACATAAACTTAAACCTTTAAAATTTCTAATTTACTCCATCCTTTGCTAAAATTCAAACATTTTAAATTCGACTAAATAAATAAAAATGACCAAAATTTAACTTTAAAATTTTATAAAAGTATTAGGCCCATAACTAAAATGATTTTAACTTTAAAATTTTGACTTTAAAATATTCGGTCCAATACGCTAAAATTGCCAAAAGTCCCATAAATCAAATAAATTCTTAAAAATCCATTTCTTAACCAAATGACTCCCTGTTTCAACCCACATCACCCTAACTCAATATATTAGGTACTGGATTAAACTAAACGCAAAAACGATACAGTATGTGACCAAACCGATGCGCGCAAACTCACTGCTTGTGCGCAGACAGCAACCAGGACACGTGCTAGCCATAAAATTCATAACTAATTCGTTTCTCGACCAAATCGCCCCCCGTTTGGACCTACGTGACCCTAACCAAATGATAAATCTCATGAAATCAACATTATCCACACAGACTATATAGAGAGACTTATCCTACCCCAACAACTCTGCTGTCGCGCACAGACGACCAGGCAGGACACATGCTGATCATAAAATTCATAACTAATTCATTTATTGACCAAATCGCTTCTCGTTTGGACCTACGTGATCCTAATGACCTGGAACATACTTGGACCAAAACATAAGCCCCATAAACCGACCATGACCGAAGCATCACAAGAAATGAATCAAAAACGTTTTGAAAACTGTGAAACATGCATGGATCTCAAACGTTATGCATAGATCTAAACAAATCACATACAATTCATGCAAGTTTTCATTAAAAACAGCTTACTATGGCTTAAATGGTGAGAAAAGGAATAGATATTACATTCCTGGTTTGGTCGGAGTAGAGATCTGCGAGTTACCGACGTTGTAGACGCGAGATCGGGGCACCACCGGCTTTGGATCACCAAAATTCACCAAGGAATGGAGATTTTCGAAACTTGGAGCTATGGGGGAGGAGGGGGACGGCTGAAGTGTTTATTGGAGGCTAGGTTTAGATTAGAATTGGTGTTTAGGAAAATGAATGTGACAATTTTGACCCCTAATGATTTAATTAAGGAAAATGGGAGAAAACTGGCATGCTTGCCCCTCCATTTAATTGAAATGATAATCAAAATCTTTATCTTGGCTTTGAAATATCAAATTTCGAAATCCATTCTCCCTCAAAATTTAAAACATCCTAAAATCCAATAAAACAGCTCGCACAGGCGAAAAACGGGTTTCCCTCCAAAATAATTATAAAAGTCCCCATTTTCTGAAATTTCTGCTTAAAATAAAATATATTCATTCTAAAAAATCTCATAACTTAAAATCTCAAATTATTTTCATTCCGGTCGACCCTAATCTCGTCCACGCGTCCGTAGCTCAAGCAGACTGAAAAATAACACATGCATACCATGCAGCATAAAACCATAAATAAATCATATAACATGGCATGTAATCATCTAAAAATATTTTCCCCCTAGTCATGCACCCATTTCTACGTAATCTGGATTTTGGGGCGTTACAATCTCCCCCCTTATAGAAATTTTGTCCCCGAAATTAAGTTACGTACCGATAGCACGTCTGGTAGGCATACATACACACCAAAACCTTATCACGTAAATCTAAGTGCATGACTAAGCGTCTAATTTTAAAACTCTAAGGCAAAAACTCATGCAAGGCTAAAACATGCAGCATGCTGACATAAAGATAAATATTAAAATAATAAAACTCACAAACTGGTATTGCGACTTCTGAGCTCCATGCAGCAGGCAAGTACCCCACCAGAACATGGCTCTGATACCAACTGAAATGAATCAGACTCTAGAAATTTTTTTTTTACATGTGCGGAAAACATAAACTTAAAGTATGGCTCGTTCCTTTCTAAAACATTGCTAAATCATTTTCTCAAAAATACTTTTAAACATAAATAAAGAAATATTTAAACCGTTAAAACATCCAACATAATAAAATCACTGAGTAAAATACTGAATGTGAACATGCTTAAACATAAACTTAAAGTATGGCTCGTTCCTTTCTAAAACATTGCTAAATCATTTTCTCAAAAATACTTTTAAACATAAATAAAGAAATATTTAAACCGTTAAAACATCCAACATAATAAAATCACTGAGTAAAATACTGAATGTGAACATGCTTAAAACCCAATAACTAGAACTGTATCATGGCAGAACTGAAACATAAAGGCGGTCACGGGGTACTGCTGCAGCAGGTGCTCAGAGGTCCTCACCGCCAGTTGGAATATACTCATCGACAGGATCATCACCTATACCATTTAAACCTAATGAGCCTAAAGGCTCAGCATGCTCTATCGTAATACATAACAAAGTACATACTAATAAAATCGCATGCAAGCACATACTTGTAATTAAAATAACGTTAAAGCGTGAATGCGTGCATGATCTTAAAACATTTCTTCATACATTTCATATCATAACATATCATATAGCATATAAGGCATGGCATAACGTAACCTGAAAAACGTATGAATCGTATAAGTGAATGTGAGCGGGCGTATGACTGATCGGTCGTAATAACCAACGTACGTGGCGGTGTGGTTCACCCCGATATCACACGAGGATCCTGAAGGATCAATATGGCTCGAAAAACAGGCCTAGGAGTTCAGAAGGGGGGGTTGAATGAACTCCTTGGTATTTTAAATTTTCGAAACCTTTAAAACGATTTTTACAAGCACCCGCTTAACTTAAATCCGAGTTACCAGATTTAAGGTATCTCAGATTTAATGCTGATTTCTTGGCTAACAGTAAATGTGCGGAAATAAGCCAATCAATCAGTGAACTGTTAAAGCTTAAATAAATGCGATAATGTAAAAGAATAGGGTCGAGAATTTGTTTATGGATGTTCGGATATCAATATCCTACGTCTCCCCTTCTTCCTTTTCAGGAAGGTTCCACTAGAAGAGTTTGATGTTTACAGCCTCTGTAACCACCCAGTCATCGAGCCTCGCTCGTGATGAATTCCTAGCAATCTCCAATCAACAACAAGCATATGTAACTGCTGAATACAACATTTAGAATTTCTATCAAACGGCTTTGTAGCACGTTTGTTACAGACTCAACAATGAATGATACAAAGGAATGCAAAGCTATTGAGACTGTAAATCTTCTGGTTTTAACGATAAAACTCGATTACACAAGGTAGCCAGAAGATGTATCTCGAAGGTAATATCTGTGAAGGCTTGAACTGTGAAGTGTTCTTTGAGATTAGGATACTGGACTTAGAACAATTTTTTCAATGTAAATTTTCAGTAGCTGTTTGAGCTTTAGAAAGATAACTTCAATCAATGAGAATGAGCCAGAGAAAGAGAGCTTCTTCAATTTAAATTCCAGCAATTTATACCCTTTGTCTCCAATGGTCATAAAGGTAGCCTAAGGAAACAAATTGTCATACAACTGTATACACTGTTCCACTAAAGGTAAATTGCACTTCGTCAGAGCCAAAATGTCGTCTATCCATATTTGTGCAAACATCGAATAACGTCCTCTGTATATTGTGTACTATTTTTCCAAAATAGCATTGACAGTGTCTCCTTAATTCCAGGCAATTGTACGATTCAATCTTCACCACTGATTCTTTCCAATGTAAACATATGGTCGTGTTTGAATCGGTTCGTCGTTTGCGCCTGAAATCTCATTCTGTTAAAACAGTTCTTTCTTTCTTGAAGAAGATGACTATCTTAACGCTGATTTGAGTAGTTTTCACATCTGAGTGTATCAACATCTGAAATAAATAGAGATAACTGTGTAGTTGCAACATCTGAATGCAACAACTGAATGTAGCAACTGATACTCTTTTGATATCTGAACGCTTTGTTAACCCAAAATTTGAATACTCCCAATAAGTCACTTCTGATTCAAAGTAACTTTATCCAAAAAACTGAATACATCCACTTCTGAATTACTGAGATCTGAGATAACTGAATAGATACTGTTTACTACTGAAATACTCGAAACTGAAACAATAGATCACAAACTGTTACTCAAATCTGAATGCACTGTTCCCAAAATCTGAACTGATCCAAAAGGCCAAATCTGTTTCAAAACATCGACCTGAAAACAAAGAATGACGTCACGTATTCTGAACTTCAATACACTGAAATGACGTCACTGCTTCTGAACGCTTCAAAATACTGGGATGACGTCACGACTTCTGAAAGTCAATTTGGTATGTGATAGTCGACCCAACATCTGAATTATGCGCAACTGTTAATTACTACAACTTACTGACTGTCCAGATGTTACTTTTGAATTCAGTACTTGTCTTATTTTTGTTATCACCAAAACTAATAAATTTTACAATTTCCCCCTTTTTGGTGATGACAAAACTTAGCAGCCTTACGACTTAATAAGATATAAGCAAGAAGGCTCAAGTCGTGCTAAATTTATATAACTCATTAACTGAACAATGTACAAATGATTTGTACAACAAAAGCTGAAAGAAAGAAAATCTAAAACTGATTCTTTCCATATAACCACCATTCAGCGTTCTTTTTATAAGGTTCACCCGCACCACTACTACCGGATCCCCTTTTTATTGAAGAGCCCCTTCTATCATCTCTTCGACCACTTCCACCAGAACCGCCTCCACCACCTCCTCTGCTTGCACTACTCCCACTGGGTCTATTTTGCGGTTGAGGTCGGTGGCTGCTACTCTCTTCCCCCTTTTTGTCATTACCACGATTAATGTAGGCAACAAGTTCACCCAACTGAGAGGAAAGGTTATTATAATTTTCCTGTGCCTGTGCACGGAAATCCAGCAGTTCGCTCCGAACAGTAGCAAGCCTCTCGTCCATGTCCGCAATGATGGCTTTTTGCTCTTTCGCCTCTTTGCGAGCATCCGCTTGGTCTGTTGATAAAATGGCAGTTTGAGTACGGACAGATTTTAGGCCAAGCGAAAGGACATCTGTGTCAGTATGAGCTTCCTGACGTATGCCTTTGATCAAACCGTGAGATGCTTGATTCTGCTGATAGAAAGCATCGAGAATGGTTTTCTCAAGCTGTTTGATTTTGTCAAGAACTTCGTTATGAGAATCATCCAATCTCCTAGATTCCTTGGATTGATTAGTAATAATGCGAGACATAGAAGCCCGTAGATCATTAAAATATTTGAAACAACAGGTGGTAAAGAAAACTGAGCAACAGCAGGGGTAGATCCAAAAACAGTTCTAGTACCCTGAGGAATTGTTAGATTAGATGCCCAACTAGCCAACTTGTGGCGTGTGGGTTTATAGACTCTTGTACGAAACAATCTTTATATATGATATTCGCATTTATTTATTTGGCATTCTTTACTTTCATTGTGTTGTATAATGATTAACAATTGCGTTGAGTAAAGACCTAGAATACACCGAAGTGTATATTAGATGTGATAGTGGGTATGACGGCTATCATGAAACACATCTAATAGTCACTGTGTATTCTGAACATGTTCCTAGTCGATTTGGCCGTCAAAATGAGGATAAGGCCGCCCGAGTTCGAGACTAAATACGATTTTATTATAAAATGCAATTTTATGATTAAAATATGATTTTGCGATAAATAATTAGATTATTTAATTTATGCATGTTAATTAGATTATCTGCATGAGTGGGATGATCGAGAGCCGTGCCCAATTTGTTAGGTGTATGCGATAGGTTTTTGTGATTCGGTTTGTATATATTTTGATTATCATTTAAAGTGGCCTGTTTGTGGCCCGTTCCCACCCCTTGATAAATGTATTCATTGTATGTCATGGTAAATTTAAATGTAAAATTACTAGATTTAGTGGGAGGACATCCGAAGACGATGGACAATGACGATCAAGATATTGAAGACCGAAGATCTGTAAAACCGGAAAGCTTTGTAATAGGATTGCATTGCATATTGCATTACCCCTAGGATTGGACCCAGGTCCGTGACTGGCAATCACGGACCGCATAGCTCTCGCGATCGATCATCCCAATATTATTATATATGTTGATATATAGTTTAATTGAATCCGCATGTTGCATGTTTTAAATTTGATTTAAAATAAATGCATGAGACCAAATTTTCAAAATTAAAATCCCTCGTTTTAAATACGATTTAAAACTAATATCAAGACAAAA
>KV013382.1:0-24503 GCA_001598015.1 Dorcoceras hygrometricum
CTATCTATCTGCATGCTCAGAACATCACAATGTTCCCTACCAATGAAACATGGTACTTCGCATCGCAGATACTAGTCTCGAACTCGGGCGGCCTTATCCTCATTTTGACGGCCCAATCGACTAGGAACATGTTCAGAATACACAGCGACTATTAGATGTGTTTCATGATAGCCGTCATACCCACTATCACATCTAACATACGCTTTAGTGTATTCTAGGTCTTTACTCAACACAATTGTAAATCATTACACACATAATGAAAGTAAAGAATGTCATATAAGAAAATGCGAATATCATATATAATGATCGTTTGTACAAGAGTCTATAAAACCCACACGCCACAAGTTGGCTAGTTGGGCATCTACTCTAACAGCTATGTGATCAAAACGGCTTAATGTTGTTGAACAATGTCCATACCAAGGCAGTGGATAAAACTCCATATGAGATATGGATGGGCAAGCCACCAAAGTACTCATACTTGAGGATTTGGGGATGTCCTGCTTACGTGAAGCAGACAGTGGGAGATAAGCTGGATAATAGATCCATCTTATGTTACTTCATTGGGTATCCTAAGAATTCAATTGGATACACCTTCTACTATCCCAATGAAACAAAAGTGTTTGTCTCTAGAAATGCCACCTTTCTGGAAAGGGAATTTCTACTTGATAGAAAAGGCAAGATAGTAGAACTCGAAGAGGTTCGAGAATCATCTGAAGTACCAAGTGAATCTCCCGCACCTCAAGAGCCAATACTTGATATGGACACACCTAGGAGATCTGAAAGGGTTCCTAGGACTCCTGTTAGATATGGTTTCCTCCTTGAAGATGATCAAATTGATCAAACCATTGGATGTGATCCAAGAACCTTCAAGGAAGCAATTTCCGATGCTGATTCTAATTTGTGGCTTGAAGCAATGCAATCTGAGATTGACTCAATGCATTCAAACCAAGTTTGACTCTTGTTAATCCTCCCGAAGGAATAGTTTCTATTGGGTGTAAATGGATATACAAGAGAAAACTTGGGCCTGATGGTAAGGTACTGACCTACAAGGCGCGACTGGTCGCGAAAGGTTACACTCAAATACAAGGTGTTGACTATGATGACACCGGTCGCAATGTTCAAGTCAATTAGAATCCTACTAGCCATAGCGGCATGGTACGACTATGAGATATGGCAAATGGATGTGAAAACTGTGTTCCTTAATGGAAACATTAAGGAAGAGATCTATATGACGCAGCCTGAGGGTTTCACATCTGTAGGAAGTGAGCATAAAGTATGCAAACTTCAGAGATCGATCTACGATCTCAAACAAGTATCGAGAAGTTGGAACCTGAGATTTTATGAAACAATTAAAGAATTTGATTTAATCAAGAATCCCGAGGAGCCATGTGTGTATAAGAAGGTAGTTAAAAAGCTGTGACATTTCTTGTACTTTATGTTGATGACATCCTACTCATTGGGAATGATGTATGAATGCTGCAGTCAACTAAAGTATGGTTGTCTAGTAGATTCTCGATGAAGGACATGAGTGAAGCATCCTATATTCTAGAATACAGATCTATAGAGATAGATCGAAAAGGATGCTTGGACTCACCCAAGAAATCTACATCGATACCATACTTAATAGGTTCTCCATGGAAGAGTCCAAGAGAGGACACCTACCTATGTGCCATGGGGTCACTCTATCTAAGTCTATGTGTCCAAAGACTGATGAGGAGATAGAGAGTATGACACGTGTGCCATATGCCTCGGCAATAGGTAGTATTATGTATGGTATGATCTCAACTAGACCAGATGTCGCATATGCTCTGAGTGTCACAAGCCGCTACCAAACCAACCCCGGCCAAATGCATTCGAAGGCTGTGAAAGATATTCTTAATTACTTACGAAGGACTAAGAATATGTTCATAGTCTATGGGGGTGGTGAACTGAAATTGGAAGGGTATACTGATTCAAGCTTCCAATGCGATGTGGATGATTCGAAGCGAACCTCTGGATTTGTATTCATGCTCAATGGTGGTGCTGTCTCTTGGAAAAGTTCCAAGCAAGACACCATCGTGGATTCAACCAATGAGGCTGAGTACGTTGCGGCAGCTGCTGCTGCTAAAGAGGCAGTTTGGATAAGGAATTTCGTCCAAGAGTTGGGCGTAATACCTGAAGGAGTTGGTCCAGTCCCGCTGTACTGTGACAACACAGGTGCCGTTGCGCAAGCAAAGGAACCTAGGTCTTACCAAAGATCCAAACATGTACTGAGGAAATACCACATAATCCGGGATATTGTGGCTAGAGGTGACATAGCAGTTGAGAGAGTCGCCTCTGCAGACAACATTGCTGATCCACTTATGAAACCTTTGCCAGGACCGTTGTTTGAAAAACATCGCAAAACAATGGGACTACGTCTGATGCGTAGTTGGCTTTAGGGCAAGTGGGAGATTGTTAGAGTAGGTGCCCAACTATCCAACTTGTGGCGTGTGGGTCTTGTTGACTGTGTAAAATGATCTTTATTTATGAAATTTGTATTCTTTTATGGCATTCCTTATCATCATTATTTTATAATGTTAACAATCGTGTTGGATAAAGACCTAGAATGCACCATAGTGTATGTTAGAAGTGATAGTGGATGTGATGGCTATCATGAAATACATCTAATAGTCACTTTGTATTCTAAACTTGTTCCTAGTCGATTGGGCCGCCAAAATGAGGATAAGGCCGCCCGAGTTTGACACTAGCATCTACGATGTGAAGTACCACGTTTCATTGGTAGGGAACATTGTGATGTTCTGAGCATGCAGTTGGATGGTTTGCCTGGCGAACTATCGAGCTACCCTCGTTTGGATTCTCCAAGTGGTTACCATTTGTCGAGTGGAGAGTCCGAGGTCTTGGTTGTATGGATTAGTCTTTACTACTCGAAACGTCATTGAGGCTCTACATGATAGGTGCCTCACTTTGACCCGTTTACCGACTCAGTTGGGGTCTTCAGGTGGCGGGGTTGGGTGAGGTCCCGATGCATGTAGGAGTCGATTCTTAGTTGTCGAGGATTCACCGCTCGCCCTTGTGCGTGGATATCCTATGCTATCTGAGGAGATAATAGTGTGACAAATATCTGGCCAGAGTACTCTTGTGCTTCAGTGTAAATGAGTTTACCTTGTAGCACTCGCAATGTCGCTATTCTGATCTCCAAGATGTATGCATGGCTATAGAATCTCTAACGACTCTCGATTTACCAATGGTCGTTGATTTGATCGGGATATATGTGTTGAAAGGACCGTACTGTACACTAACCATGGCCGACTGGTTCTTGCAGGCACTATCAGTGATACCTAGGGGATCATAGGGTGATGTTGCTAGACGCTTTACCTTGATCCGATGGGTTAATCCAAAAATGTGGTTTTGGAGTCGCAAATGTTGTGAGCCCATGGTTAGCTGTATCCCTGAACCATTGAGGGTCACACAAGTACTGATTTCTCAATTTCCGTATGAAAATTAAGCTCAATTTGTTGAGTATAGTAGGAGAAAGAATGGAAGTGCGACTTCTTAAAATCAAATAGGGTCAAAATGCAATTTCCCTAAGTTTGGACTAGTTTGACTATCCTTAAAGCTTACAGGGGCCAAACTGCTATTTTGGATTAGGTGGTATGAAAAATTGTTTTCACATCATAATGCTCAGTTTTGTAAACTGTGTAGATCGGTCTGATCTGATCATCGATCGGGATTATGATGGAGCCACAGTGACGGACTTGAAACCAATGTTCACCCTGGGCCTGGGCCTGACCCAAGCCCATTAAGCTGGTTCAAGCCCATGGAAAATCTATAAATAGGGGCTCTGGGGTATTCATTTGAAACACACCAAAAGCTCCTTCGGTCTGATCTGATCATCGATCGGGATTATGATGGAGCCACAGTGACGGACTTGAAACCAATGTTCACCCTGGGCCTGGGCCTGACCCAAGCCCATTAAGCTGGTTCAAGCCCATGGAAAATCTATAAATAGGGGCTCTGGGGTATTCATTTGAAACACACCAAAAGCTCCTCAGCTTATAATTTTCTCCCTTCCTCTCCTCTCCTCCCCGCCGCCGCCGCCGTCGGAAATCTAGTTCCGACCGTTCCGACGAGGAGATTCCGTCCGTGAAACTTTCGTCGAGTTTTCTAGTGCAAACCGGCGAAGGAATTGAGATTTCGGTCGTGGACCGGATTAGGAGGCCAAAACCGCCAACCGTTGAAGTGCTGATTTCCTAGTGAAATTGGTCGGAGTCAGGCGCCTAGACGCCAGCAAGGTACTATTCTAAACATCCTATGAATATTTTTATAGGTGTATTGACCGTTCCCGGGCTCAAAAATTTTAAATCTTCCACTGCGCCCCGGGAGCGAGATCCGGATCCGCCGCTGCTTCAACAATACTCACCCTTCTTTTGAGTAATTCTAGATAAATCGATGATACATACCTCAGGTTATGTGTGATAGAATTGTGTATGAAATTGTCGTTCCATTTCTTGCCATGTGAGGACAGAATTCCTTGGCAGCAATGTGTACCAGGTAAACGCCGTACTTGTGAGCATGTTAGGAAACAACCTGAGCTTCAAGTTTGCAAAATTCTCCAGATTTGCCAACATTCCGCACTTGATGGTGAATCTGGCAATAATCTCTACCGTGGACTGCCCGTCTTCTCTAGAAAATAAGTTGAAGTCTGGAATTTTATACCCTCTAGGATAGGGGTTGTTGTGGTCAATTATCTCAGGGTATGGTTTGTGAAATTCAGGACGGCCAATCACCCTTAAAGCTAGTCCATATAATTCCTGTACAGTTTCTCTCACCATGTCCAAATTAATTACACCAGCGTTCCTGTTTTGGAGGGGATGATTGTAGAATTGTGCCCCCCGAGTTTGATAAGCCCCATTATCAGTGTTCAATCCTCTGTTCCCAACTGGGAAGCCCACACCTTCTTCGTACAGAGCAGGTTGGTTCATGGGATTAGTCACACCATATGGCTGCTGGAGTTGGGGTCTTGTGTTTCCACTTCCATTTCCTCTTGCCATTACGGGGCTCTTCTGGAAAACAGCTTCATCTCTCCGATGAGGGGGCGTGTACCTTTCTTCCAGGCCTAGGGGAGTCGGGACAGAGCGGCGAATTTCGCCTGCTCTAGAACTCCCTGCACCTTGTTCCATTTCTTTATGTTGAAAAACTCCCCTGATTTGTGGACTGGGTAGTGTGACTCACCACTGCTTTCACGTAAGCCAAAATTCCCTCAGCCATCATCTTGGAAGCCTCCTCCATGTCAACAGTATTCTTTTCTGGAACTTCCCCCTGTGGTTCTACAGTTTGTTTGGCTGTTACAGAGCCATGGGATTGGCCTTCAATACGGTCCACCATATTCTGAACAGACATCTCCTCATGTTCTTCATCTGTTGGGAGTTCTTCCAATTCCAACATGTTGTCAACTTCTTTGTTTTTTTCAGTTTGCTCTCTTCTTTTAGGCGGCATATCGGCGTCCCACCGGGCGTGCCAAATTTTGTTTGTGTAATTTAGCAAATTGTTGGGTGTGTCAGGCGCTCAAGCGTCAATTTGTGTAAAAAATGTGAAAATCTAACTTCTAATATCAAAACGAAAATGAGAACTAAATTCAACCGTTAGTTCTAATCTCCTAAACGATATAACACCAAAAAATAAAAGGAATCAAAATGAAATTCATAATAATAAACTCCTTACATAATTTTGTATTTTCAACAAAATGTAGAAAGTTTACAATAGACAAAAAATTACAAAAATGAAGATTGAAAGTCGTGCTTGAATATGGAAAATACTAATTGAAATTGAGAAATTTTGATTGCTGAGTTCTTGCAGAGAATTTGTGCAGAGCTTTTGTGCTGAATTGTGTTGATCCATTCCTGTTTGTCGAAGTCTTTTTTTATCTTGCCATGGGGAGTTCCCTCAATCCCACGTTTGCACGTCTCTGACCAGAAACCACGACCATATGCTTCAACTATTCTGGCGCTCATTTGCTTCTTCTGCAAACCGGGTTTAATTGTTGATGGACTTGGGATTTTTATTGGTTTTAGACCGCTTTGGCCTTTCATTTGTGCTTACAATTTTTAGCACAAACAATAATAGACATAATTTTTTCAGGATGAGAGATAAAAAGGGTAGGTAAGATTTTGCTTGACAAGCAAAATTACCAAACACGTAGACTAGGACAAAAATTTCTAAATAAACCCCCATGTTAAGCCAAAGTAAGGATCTTGAATTAGAATCCGTCCACGTTCATACATTGATGCCAGCCAGGTCGGCCATTTCCAAGCCAGCCGATACCTTAAATAATCCGAAACGCGCATACAGAGTCGATGTGCTTCTCTCTTTGCTTCCTTCCGTAGAAACCCATTGTTCCGTAAAATATGGGGAGAGAAAATGATAATGATGTGCTGGAGGATCTGATAGAGAAGGCCGGCGGCTGCGCCGTCGTGGACGGCGGTTTCGCCACCCAGCTGGAGAGACATGGCGCCTCCATTAACGACCCTCTTTGGAGTGCTCTTTGCCTCATCAAAGACCCCAATCTCATCAAACGGGTAAACTCCTCAATGATTACACGTTTTGTAAATGAAAATGGGCTAGCCTTTTTGGGTGATCAGATTCGTGGAAATCTTATATTTTTGTTATTTAATTTTGAAATAATGGATTCCATGTATAATATATGGAAGTGAATTTAAGAATTTTTAATTATAAGTGAGAATCTGCATTTCATTTTCCAACCTCCCTCCTAACTTATGAAACAAAGTTTGGTTCGAGTCGATCACGGCCGGACTTCAGTATTGAGTCGTAAAATCAAACTATTTACGAGTTCATATATATGGCAGTATGGTTAAAACGTCGACCCAACCTTCTCTTTATGATATAGTATATGATATTTTTGTTGCACTTGATTTTGAAATCAACGATGCATGAAGTAGCTCATTATGATATATTTCAAGTTGGAAACGGAAACCACAATTATGCATCCCTGATCTGATTCCCCGTGATCCTGGTCTTGAAACTCTATTTGGAGTCAGAGAATAAATAACTTTATACTTTTCTGAGCAAGACACATAAAAATAAGTTCAACTTTTATGCATATAGTTTCCTAAAATCTTCAGTGCTACTTATCCGAAGGAGATTGAGCCATACTGGAGAGAACAAGATTTGGACCTATGATATGCAACTGTTTAAAGATTATTTTTGAGTTGAAATTTGATGAAGGAGATGGAATCTTTATTCATGTTTAAATTGGGTGCAGGTTCATTTGGAATATTTGGAAGCTGGTGCAGATATATTGGTAACTTCATCATATCAGGTACACACAATTGTTGTCTTCTTATTGGATTCACACCCATTTAAAATGGCTTAGTTTTTGTAAGTTTAAAAGGAAGTGAGTTGGAAAATTTTGATTTGTCTTGTGAATGAACAGGCAACTCTGCCAGGATTTTTGTCCAGGGGATTATCCATCGAGGAAGCAGAATCACTACTTACCAAAAGCGTGAGAATTGCTGTCGAAGCCCGAGATAAGTTCTGGTTCACTGTTAAACGAAAATCGGGTCACATTTACAACAGGGCTTTGGTTGCAGCATCTATTGGAAGCTACGGTGCGTATCTTGCCGATGGTTCGGAGTACAGGTGAGCAGAGAGTTTGCTCAAATAACTTATTAGCATTTGCTTTTTACGAATATAAAGTCGACCTTTTTGTTGGACAAGTAACTGTTAATTGTGCTACTTTTCATTAGTTTTAATATTGAGGTAAAGGTTCAGGATACCTGGAATATATATCCCGATCTATTTCGTTGTTTGCCTATGTATGATCAACTTGCATGTGCTCTCCTTTGATATGAGTTTTGGAATAGACTTCAGTCTCCGGTTTGCTTATTGTGCCGCCTCTTGTGAACACGAGTTTTTGCTAATAGTGGTTTCAATAATTTAACTTGCAATACTATAAGTGAATGTTTTTGCGTTGCAGTGGGAAATATGGACCTCATGTAACTCTGGAGAAGTTAAAGGATTTCCATCGACGTAGACTGCAAATTCTTGTGGACGCAGGGCCCGATTTGCTTGCCTTTGAGACCATTCCAAACAAACTAGAGGCTCAGGTATACTTTTTGCATTTTTGAACAAAAGAGTCGTGAAAATTGCTGTCATGTCAATCCACTCACTCAGACTTGGAGCTCAGTTTCTAAATTTTGTATAGCTAGCTCCATCTTGTGATCAGATTTTCATGATCTGAGAAATAACTGGCAGGCTTGTGTCGAGTTGCTCGATGAAGAAAAAGTCGAGATCCCATCTTGGATTTGTTTCAGCTCAGTCAATGGCGAAAATGCTCCCTCAGGAGAAAGCTTTGAGGACTGCCTTGACATAATCAACAAAAGTAGCAGAGTTTGTGCAGTTGGGATAAACTGTGCACCACCTCATTTTGTTTTTACACTTATACAGAAATTCAAAGAGGTGATTAAATATTTAATAGTAAATAAAGCTGATTTATGACCCGTTTTGAGATAAAAATGTATAATGTGCAGTTGACTGGGAAGGCCATAGTTGTTTACCCGAACAGTGGTGAGACATGGGACGGCGTGGCTAAAAAATGGCGGGTGAGTTCGAAACTTTAGCTCGTGATCCATCACTACTTGTAATATCTGATCTTGAATCCTGAGTTTTGTACCCAAATTTTCAGCCATCCAAGTGTTTTGACGATGAAAAATTCGAGATCTTTGCAACACAATGGAGGGATGCTGGAGCAAAACTCATAGGAGGCTGCTGTAGGACAACTCCTTGTACTATTCGAGCCGTTTCTAAAGTTTTAAAGCAGAGATGAGGGTGTTGCACTTCAATGTTAGTTTAAGGTTTGTATTATTTATTGATTAATTTTTCCCATTTGTCTTCTATATGAAAAAGGGTCCTTAAATCCTTTATACTAGAACCGTTTGTAATCATTTGGGTTTCATACGTAGGGTATGATGAAGGATGAATAATATTAGTTAAACAAATGATAGATTGGGATAGATAAAATCGTGTGATTCATTTATATTGTTTGGTTTGATTTCGACAAGTTGGATTAAATTTGTATATTGGAATGTAATATTCAAATTACCCTTACATTGTACGGTTACAATTGCCATTTAATAATCCCTAAACCAGAGAAATATTATATTGGTAAATTTTCTAATATCTAGAGGAACATATATTATGTTGATGGTTGGTTTAACCAGAGGACGAAAAAAGAATGAAAGTAAAGAAAAAAAAATGAGCGCATTTACCTCGTAATATTTTCAAGAGTGATGTTGAACACAGTTTCTATATTACTCGTAGTTTCACTCTCTCAAATAAACTGCAATGGGCAATAAGAAATTCAATAAATCTCTGTAAAGAATAACATATATTAAGCAGATTTTACGATTCTTATGATGATTCACTTTTAGCAAGAGAAATTTGTTATGAAGAGATTTATGATGTGATAGCAGGGCATTATCAAGCAGACACACACAGCGGGTTGAGTTGTACATAGGTTATGTACAAGTATAACGGGTTGATAGTGTTATCAATTGAACAGTCCTCACTCGATAACAGGATTTGTCTCCCTTTTGTATACACACAACGATCATTACACTAATTCAGCTGTATGGAAAGGAAAAACAAACACCAGAATTTACTGGGTTCGGCTTTCTTGATCAAACCTACTCCACAAAAGAATACGGCCAACCCACTTTTTCTTTATCACCAAGTATGACGGTACAATACAGACCATTAAACATAAAGCAATACAAAACAAGCCTTTGTGACCAGAACACTTTCTCCTTCCTCTAATCTCCTTATTCTTGCCGCTCATGTACCTCTCGCCCTCTGTATTTTCCTATTTATGTCTTCTTGTCTTGTATGAGTTCTTGTTGGTTCTAATTAGTCTCATCCTCTCGTAACTTCTTGCACCTTATTAACCATCAGATTGCATGCTTCACTTGCAACGACTTCTCCCAGTTACTGTCGAGGCTTTTCTTCCACTAGATCACAGAAGGGGTTCACCTGCATCTTCCATCTCCGGTGATCATGCAGCCCCAACCTTCTTGGTTTGGGACCCAATCTTATTAGACACTTCCAACAATCTCCACCTTGTCTAAGTAACGTTGGCTGTCCTCTTCAATTCCTCCACAACTTTTTCAAGCTTCCACTACATTCACCAAGTTCATGCAATGTCTGAACTTAGCAAACGGTAGTGCCTTAGTCATAGCATCAGTTGGGTTCTCTTTTGTAGCTATCTTGTTCAATATCATTTCTCCTTTTGATATTACATCCCTCACAAAATGCATCTTAACATCAATGTGTTTTGACCTTTCGTGATACACTTGATGCTTCGAGAGATGGATAACACTTTGATTGTCACAGTATACCACTATTTGATCCTGACTAATGTCTAGTTCTGTCGTGATTCCTTTATTCCATATTGCCTCTTTAATTGCTTCAGTCACGGCTATGAATTCTGTTTCTGTTATTGACAGAGCAACCACAGACAGAAGGCTCGACTTCCAGGTAACAATTGTGCCAAACATGATGAAGATAGAGCCTATTAATGACTTTCTTGTGTCTAAGTTTCCTGTGTAATCAGAGTCCACATATCCCGACAGAGGGCTCCTTGTATCATGCGTCCTTTTGAACCTTAATCATTGCCTATACGTGTGCCTAGATATCTTAACATCCATTTCAGTGCTTCCCAATGATATCGACCTGGGTTTGAAATGAATCTAGAGACCATGCTAATTGCATACCCCAAGTCTGGTCTACTACAGATCAACAAGCTACCAACTACACTAGCATACGGTAACCTGCTCATTTCTCCCTTTTCTTTTTCGATGGTGGGTGACTGCTCTGAGCTGAGTTTCATTTGTTGTTCAAAGGGGGTTGATACTGCTTTAGACTTATGCATGCTAAATCGGTGTAGAACTTTATCTAAATAAGTGTCCTGGCTTAGAAACAGATTGTTTGCCTTTTGGTCTCTTTTTATCTCCATTCCAAAACTCGTTATGCTTCCTCTAGGTCCTTCATTTCAAATTCTCGACTGAGCTTGTCCTTTAATTTCCTAATTTCTAACCTGTCCTTGCTGGCTATGAGTATTTCATCAACATAGAGAAGTAGGTACACTTGAATGTGGTTAGCTTCCTTCTCTAGATACATGCAACTGTCGTACCAGCCTTTGGTTAATCCAATGCTTGTCAAGAACTCATCGAACCGCTTATCCCTGTTGGGGACTCTGGTTTAGCCCATATAGTGACTTCTTCAGCAAACACATTTTTTCCTCAGTTCCCTTCTTACAGGACCCCTCTGGTTGGTCCTTGAAGATGGTTTCTTCAAGATCACCATGTAAGAAGGCTGTTTTAACATCAAGTTGCTCAAGTTCAAGGTCCAGTTGTGTTGGATCTGTTTCTACAGATCAGAATCTGAGTTTTGATTAACACAAAATTTGTTATTATTCTACTAATGTTTTACGTACGATGTGCAGTGCACTTGTTTAAGAAGACAGGGAGATATTCAGACTGGAACAGTGAGGGGACGCCCAAGCTGGAATAGTTGAAGATATCTACGTTGGAACAATGAGGGGACGGTCGAGCTGGAACAACACAAGACGAATAGAGTGCAGGGAACATCAAGCTGGTTCACCAGCTTGGTACAAGAGCAGCTCAATGATCAAGCGCAGAGAGATTCGGTGAAGAGCAGAACTGTTCTAGTGCAGATCAAGTGCAACGTACAAGTGTAGTGTTCAAGTGTCGATGCATAGACAAGCGCAGTGGTCAAGTACAGGTCGGATCACTAAGCGCAACTATAATCAGTTCATCATAGGGATCTCAGTCCTTGGGTAGACTGGATCAGAACTTATTATTGTATCCCAAAGAAGAAGGGATACAATAACTGGTGCTGGATTGCAGTTCTAAGAGGATAAGGTTTAAAGTATCCTCAAAGAACTGGCTCAATCAACCAGTGAAAGAAAGGTGTTCTTGCTGATGGTTTGGATGAGGTGTCTGAATAGACCAAGAGAACAAGCAAGTAACACAGTGGCTCTTGACGATAAGAATAGAGCCAAGCTGGTTAAGGACAAACCAGCTCGACTTGAAGAAGGCCAGCTCGGAGAAAAGAAAACCGGATCGAGAGATCTGGTCAAGCTGGATGCTTATGAGAGAGATGAGGCAGCTGGCCGTATGATATCGTGAGAAGTTTGACGAGCTCAAACGAGCCTCGCAGATACAGATGGAGGAAGATTCTTGTAGTGGAAAAATAAACCAGCTGGGAAACAAGCTCAGAGCCCGGCAATGCCTTAATGTAATGAACAAGCCAGCTCGATGCAAAGAAACCAACTGGATAAGTTCAAATGAGCCTCGCAAGAAGAGTAGTGGTCATGTGAGACCTGAAATTGAAAAGATTAATTTGGTTGGAACTAATCGGATTTTAGAGATTTCTGGTGGTTCAGATCTCTGTTTGGAAGTTTGGTTGGTATTTTCGGGTCAAATTTCACATTTTAAGCAATTCTGGAAGTTTTCGTATTTTTGAGTAGAGATCTGGTTGTGAGATCTGGTTTTGTTGTGGAAGCTGGTCGATGGTGAAATCCAGTCGCAACGTTTAAGTGGTAGCGCGATATTCCGATACGCCGTCGTTTTTATGAAATATGGATGTATTGTGTTTTTGTGAAGTCTGGTAGCGTGTTTGTATCCAGTCGCTGTTTTATTTTGTTTGTTGAGGGCAAAACGATAGCGTTTTGATAAGTTGGATACGGCACCGTTTGGATTAGTTGCTGCGACGCCGTTTTGGATATTGCGACTGGTACCAGTTGAGAGCAAACGTCAATGATGGTCAACTCTACTGTAGCTTGCGTCTGGTAATTTTGCGCCAGAGCTATCGTCTGGATGTCGTAGGTTGTGCGTCGTCGTTTTGGTTAGCGCTAAGGAATCCAGACGAGGGGATAGCGACCAGCTGTTGGGTCTGTGCGACGTCGTTTACGTAAGTTGGAACGCAGCGTTTTGATGCAACGTCTGGTACCAGCTTTTGGTTTGTGGAGCATCCGGTCGTTGGGTTGTCCAGCTTGATCCTGTTGAGTGTTTTCGTAGATGCCGCCTAGACGTCGTGGTAGAGGTAGGGGCAGTTTGAGGAATCAGCAGGACAGAATGAGGATAGGCGTAGTGCTCGCAGTCGTACTCGTGTTAGCGACGAGGAAGAAGCTGAGGTTGCGGCACCTCCTGTGGAGAGTATGGATGTCGTGATAGCGCAGTTTCAGAGGATGAACCCTCCAGTCTTCAATGGTGACGAGTTCAGTGAGGATGCGGATTCGTGGCTCCGGAATATTATCGCTCTTTTCGATCGGGTTCAGTATGATGATGATCTTCGACTGAGTTTAGTGACCCTCTTGCTCAGGAAGGCGGCGGAGCACTGGTGGCGAGGCGCTTCGAGTACCTTTTTGGAGACCCGTGTTGGGATCTCTTGGGGCAGTTTTTGCGAGACCTTCCGGCAGGAGTATGTGCCCGAGTCCTATGTGACGCCCGGGAGCGGGAGTTCGATCATCTAGATCATGGCTCGATGTCTGTTAGGGAGTATGCTCGGCAGTTCTCTTCTTTGTTGGCGTACGTTCCCCATGTTTCTGGCCGGGAGAGGGCCAAGCGGACTAGATTTCTTAAGAGCTTGAATGAAGAGTTGTATCAGATGGTGTTGACCAGTAAGCCCAAGAGTTATGCTGAGGCAGTGGATGCTGCTATTGACATTGAGGAGGGCTTGCGCAGTCGTCGTGCTCATAGGCAGCAGGCAGCGCCGGGTGGTCGTTCTGCTATTCAGGGAGCGCAGTCTTCTCAGTCCTCTTAGTCCGCCTATCAGCCCCAACAGCAGCAGCAGCAGCAGCCACAGGTGGCACAGCAGTCTGGCCGTCAGAGGTTCCGTCCCCGCGGTCAGCAGTTCAAGAAGAATTCGGGTTCTGGCTCTTCTGGTTCAGGCAGCTCGAGTAGCAGTGGTTCTCGGGCTGAGTTTTGTGGGTTTTGCGATGGAAAGCATCCTTCTACGCAGTGTGTTGGTGTGCAGGGCTCCTGAAACCTTTGTGGTCAGTACGGGCATTTTGCTAGAGTGTGTCCGTCAGCTGGATCACAGCAGACCACGGCCCAGCCTCAGGGTCGAGGAGGTCAGTCTAGGGGTCGTTCCCCTCAGTTTCAGCAGCCCCGGTTGGGTGAGACTCAGTTCAGGCCTTTCCAGCAGCCTGGACCTTCGCGTTTTGGACAGTCGTCTCAGCCTTTCTTCTCTGGACCCTAGCATGCTCAGGTTAACGCCATCACTAGGGAGCAAGCGGAGGAGACGTCGAGTCGGGTGATCGCAGGTACTTGCCTTGTTTTCGATTTTCTATACGTGTGTTGTTTGACACCGGTACATCGCATTCGTTTATTTCTGATTCGTTTTTTGTTGAGCATGGTCTGTGTACCATCCCTTTGCGTGATGCTGTTTCTGTTTCTACCCCTGGTGGTGTGAGCCTGTTCTCCCAGGAGGTTTTGTTGGATGGCGTGTTGCGTTTTGGTGAGCATGTGTTGGTGGCGAGCTTGATCCGATTGATGTTGTGGGACTTCGATTGTATAGTTGGGATGGACGTATTGTCCAAGTATAGGGCCTCCGTGGACTGTTTCCATGGGATTGTGCGCTTTAGGCCTATGTCTGGCGAGAAGTGGGACTTCTACGACCAGGATTCTCGATCAAAGATCTCGTTGCTCTCAGCTATGGAGATCTTCAGCTTGTTGTCCTTAGGAAATGCTAGTTTCCTGATTTACGCTTTGGATGCGTCTTCTTCTTCTCGTGTTCAGCTTAGTGACGTTCCTGTGGCGTGACATTTTCCCGACGTATTTCCGGAGGAGATTCCTGGTTTTCCTCCAAGGCGGGAGATATACTTCAGCATAGAGATGGTGCCTGGCACAGCTCCGATTTCCCGTGCCCCATATCGTCTGGCGCCTGCGGAGTTGAGAGAACTCAAGGTGCAGTTAGATGATTTGCTGGAGAAAGGTTTTATCCGACCTAGTATGTCATCGTGGGGAGCACCCATCTTATTTGTGAAGAAGAAGGATGGCTCAATGCAGATGTGCATTGACTTTCTCCAGCTGAACAAAGCTACTGTCAAGAACAAGTACCCGTTACCGAGAATCGATGATCTGTTTGATCAGTTGCAAGGTTCTGCGGTGTACTCGAAGATTGATCTGCGATCAGGGTACCATCAGTTGAGAATGAGAGACCAAGATGTTGCAAAGACTGCGTTTCGTACAAGGTACGGACATTTCGAGTTTCTGGTGAAGCTGTTTGATTTGACCAACGCGCCTGCAGTCTTCATGGATCTGATGAACCAGGTTTTTAGAGAGTTCATCGACCAGTTTTGATTGTTTTCATTGACGACATCTTGGTGTACTCGAAGACTCCGAGGGAGCACAAGGAGCACTTGGAAATTGTCCTGCAGAGGTTGAGAGAACAGCAGTTGTATGATAATTTTTCCAAGTGCGAGTTTTGGTTTGATCGCGTCGTATTCTTGGGACATGTGATTTCAGCCGAGGGGTCGGTGGATCCCAGTAAGATTGATGCTGTTCTGAACTGGGAGCGTCCCAGGAATGTTTTCGAGATTCGTAGTTTCTTGGGTCTGGCTGGCTATTACCGTCGTTTCATCGAAGGATTTTCTAGTATAGCAAAGCCGATGACTCAATTGACGCAGAAGGACAAGAGGTTTGTGTGGAGCAGTGCGAGAATGCTTTTCAACTGCTCAAGGAAAATTTGATTACTGCGCCTGTGTTGGCTCTGCCGTCCGGTTCAGGTGGTTTCGTTGTTTGTTCTGACACTTCGCTAAATGGAATGGGCTGTGTTTTGATGCAGAATGGTCGAGTCATTGCGTATGCCTCGCGACAGTTGAAACCGCATGAGACTCGTTATCCAGTCCATGATTTGGAGCTTGCAGCGGTGGTTTTTGTGCTGAAGATCTGGCGTCACTACCTGTATGGTGAGCAGTTTGTGGTGTACTCGTACCACAAGAGTTTACAGTACCTGTTTTCGCAGCCTGACTTGAACATGAGACAACGTCGTTGGATGGAGCTGCTAAAGGACTTTGATTGTGAGATCAAGTATCAGCCTGGGAAGTCGAACGTAGTGGCCGATGCTTTGAGCAGGAAGGCTAGTGAGATGCTTGCGTCGTTGTACATCTCTAAGGATCAGGAGCATCTTAACACTACGGGTTGGAGATTCTACCCGGCTGAGGATTGTGTGGTGGTTTCTTCTTTTCAAGTAGAGCCACAGATTGTTTCTAGTATTCGAGCAGCTCAGAGGACTGATCCGTCTATCCACGAGTTAAAGTTGAAGGTCAGTGCTGGCGAACTTGAGGACTATTCTATCTCTTCCGATGGTTGTTTGCGTTTTCGGGGCAGGTTGGTTGTGCCCAATTTGATTGATTTGAAGGAGGAGATCCTTCAGGAAGCGCACTGTAGCAGACATAGTGTTCATCCTGGTGCACGGAAGATGTACCATGCGTTGAAGCCGCACTTTTGGTGGGCTGGCCTGAAGAGCGACGTTGTTGGTTTCGTTGCTCGTTGTTTGAATTGTCAGATGGTTAAGACCGAAAGGATGAGACCTGGTGGTCTGTTGCAGAGTTTGGAAGTGCCCCAATGGAATTGGGAGCGCATAGCCATAGATTTTGTGACGCATATGCCTCGTTCCAGCCGAGGATGCGATGCTATTTGGGTGGTTATAGACCGATTGTCGAAGTCTGCACATTTTATTCCCTATGGGATGACCTTCTCGTTGAAGAAGATGGTGAAGCTGTACGTTGATTTTTTTGTTAGAATGCACGGTGTGCCTGTTTCGATTGTTTCTGATCGAGATCCGCGATTTACTTCCAGGTTTTGGAAGAGTTTGCAAACAGCTTTGGGTACCAGATTGGCGATGAGCACCGCATATCACCCCCAGACAGATGCCAATCTGAGAGAACTATCCAGACGTTGGAGGATATGTTACGAGCTGTTGTGTTGGATTTTGGTGGTAGTTGGCAAGACGCGTTGTCTTTAGTAGAGTTTTCCTACAATAACAGCTATCAGGAATACCCCTTGCAGATCCTTGGCAGAAAAGAGAAACAGTTGAGGAATAAGACCATTCAGTTGGTGATGGTACAATGGAGCAAACATGGCAGGGAATAAGCTACTTGGGAGCTGGAAGAAAAGATGCAGCGCGAGTGGCCGCATCTGTTTGAGTAGCTGTTGAGCTAAATTTCCAGTAGTTTGTAGCTTTTGGTTGTATTTTCTTCCATAGTTGTTAATTGGTTGCTTAGTTATCTTGAACTCTTGGCCTTGTGTTAGGAGAATTCCTGTTTTGTATCTTGCTGCTGTGTTGTGCTTTCAGAATTGTTGTTTGATTTCGAGGACGAAATCCCTTTTAGTGGGGGAGAAATGTGAGACCTGAAATTGAAAAGATTAATTTGGTTGGAATTATCGGATTTTAGAGATTTCTGGTGGTTCAGATATCTGTTTGGAAATTTGGTTGGTATTTTCGGGTCAGATTTCACATTTTAAGAAATTCTGAAAGTTTTCGTATTTTTGAGTAGAGATCTGGTTGTGAGATCTGGTTTTGTTGTGGAAGCTGGTCGGTGGTGAAATCCAGTCGCAATGTTTAAGTGGTAGCGCGAGATTCCGATACGCCGTCGTTTTTATGAAATCTTGATGCATTGTGTTTTTGTGAAGTCTGGTACCGTGTTTGTATCCAGCCGCTGTTTTATTTTGTTTGTTGAGGGCAAAATGATAGCGTTTTGATAAGTTGGATACGGCACCGTTTGGATTAGTTGCTGCGACGCCGTTTTGGATATTGCGACTGGTACCAGCTGAGAGCAAAAGTCAACGATGGTCAACTCTACTGTAGCTTGTGTCTGGTTATTTTGCACGAGAGCTATCGTCTGGATGACGTAGGTTGTGCGTCGTCGTTTTGGTTAGCGCTAAGAAATCCAGACGAGGGGATAGCGACCAGCTGTTGGGTCTGTGCGACGTCGTTTACGTAAGTTGGAACGCAGCGTTTTGATGCAACGTCTGGTACCAGCTTTTGGTTTGTGGAGCATCCAGTCGTTGGGTTGTCCAGCTTTTGGGTTTGAGGACCAGTCGCAAATAGCGAGTGACGTGTCACTTTGCGACGTCGTTTTGTGTTGTTGAGATTTATTAGTTATGGGATTCAGCAGCTGTTGGTTGTTGCAACTGTTGGTTGAGATTTAAGTAGCGCAACTGCTGGTTTTGTCGGTGGACATGTTTAACCAGATTTCAGCCGTTGCGAGTTATATTTATAGGAAGACTTGGTCTTCGATTTGAGATACCAGATCCCATACATAGCGAAATATTCTCTCGATTGTCGACCTCTGTTCTTCGAACCCTAGTACTGTTCACCGTTGATTTTATCCGGTAATTCCAGTCGTTTCCGGCCAACCGTTTGGTACGTTAGAGGTAGCGTTGGACTCCTCTTGAGAAGCTCTTCCATCCTATACCCATTTTGGAGGCTGTTGTGGGCTGGAGCAGAAGCATGAAGTTGCTGGTTTAGCTCGTGCATTTCGTAGTTCTGGTAGAACTTCGTTAATTCGATGAGATCTTGTTCCTAGCCTAGAATTGAGCTTCCTATTGAGTTATTGTGTAGGATGATAGCTGGTTGAGTGTATGTAGCTCCCAACGTGCTTTCTGTGTATTAGCGTCCTTGTGATTTATGCCATGTGTGCTTCAACAGGTTGATATCCAGATTTCTCGGGACCTTTGCTTGTAATAATTGTTGCATAGAAAGTATAAGGTACGGATCTGAGCTTGATGTAGCTGGGAATTGGAGTGAGATTTAATGTTAAATGGCTGCTGGTGCTTTGCCGTGGATGTTGTTGTGTGCATATGTGTTGTTGATTTTAGCTGATATGTTTATGCATACACGCATTTCCCATATTACTTTCATATTTCTGTTGCAGCCATTGCTTTGTATCTCGTTGTATTGCTGTTGTTTCTTACCAGGATGCGAGGGCGAGCGGCAAATAACGCACTCTCATCTTCCTGCTGGGATATGTTAGCCACCATGCGCCGAGTGGTTAACTACCACAGTTCATGGGCGAGGCAACAGCAGGTTGAGTTGTTTGTTGCATCTGGTATTTGGGTGTAGTGTCAAGGCGAGTGGCTCATTACCACACTTTGAACACACCCCGTGGCCACTGATTCGTTGCTGATCTTGTGGAGCTATGTTTGAGTTCCTTGGCTCCCTGTTCGGTTGTAGCCTTCAGCTGTTATCCGATGTCTCATGCATATCATCTGCATTTTATCTTATGCATTTCCTTTAGCTGTTTTAGTTGCTCTCCGTACTGAGGTTTGACCCCATGTCCCTTTGGGGCTTGGTTGTTTTCTCTGTTTGTGTTGTTTTCAGGGAATCAAGGTTTTACAGCTGGTCGTGGTTTTAACCCAGCTGGTGGTGCCCCAGGAGGTGGTTAGAGTATCCCAGTAGCGTATAGCATATTTATATGTATCAGTACAGTTAGCCAGGGGATGCCCTGTGCTTTGGTGTTGTATTATGTTGTTGGAGTCTGATACATGTTGTTGTTGCTGTTGTTATGCTATACTGTTGGTTGTTTTTATAAACTGGGATATATTTTGAGTATTGCGGTATTTTAAATTATATTGTTTAAACCGTCAGGCCAAAAGCGAAAATTTTACCCGCTTTTCTGATAGCTTCCGCATGTGTTTGTGTGTTTTTACTCTGTTTAGAGCACGAGGCCTGACAGGTCAAGAGCGAGAAAGAACAGAACAAAAGCAGCTATGTACAAGAGCAGATGACAAGAGCAAATTAGAAAATCAGCTCAAGAGCAGTTGCGAGCAAGAGCATTAGAGTTGAAGAAGCAACCAGCTCGAAGTAATGACAAGATCAGTGCAAACCAGAATGGAGACAAGCTGACAAGATTGGTTGAGGTCAAACCAGCTCGGATAGCAGACAGATGCTATCAAATCTACGAGCAAAGAAATTTGAATACAAGACTATACGACGATTGCTTTTCAGCATTCAAATTTATTTTCTTTTATTGTCTTCTCAAATGTAGTGGTCACGTGCTTAAAGTGAAGAAAAGCATGCGACGCATTTAAAGACAAAGGACGCAAAGTACAACAGTGTCAGAAGATACGACTACTACTTTGTGTCCAACGGATAAATCTCCGGGTCAGGCTATATATATCAAGAGCAGAGCACAAGCAGAAGCAGCTGAGCGTGAGAAGAGCAAAGTCGATATAGTGTTGTGCAAATCCAAAATGTAAAAACAGAAGAACGCAAAACACAAGCTCTTGGAATACATAGGAGAAACCAGCTCGGACAGGAGCACTTCCTAGTGTGAGATTTTATCTTTGAGAGTTGAGCGTACACTATAAATCTCACACACGATTCACTCATATATATTTGAGAGAGATGATTAGTTTAGCTGAGTGAATCAAAAACAACGACGACTTCCTTTGTAGTCTTTGGACAGAGACGTTAAACAAGTCTATGTTGTGTGTAGCCTTCCTCACTGAGGCGTGAAAGAAATGAAGTTGGACACACGCAGCTTACGGGCTGGTGTGTAGTGATGGCTAGGAGTTCTTGCGGCTGCTGATCGTAGGATCGGGGTGCAGCGGGGGCTGCTGTAATCAAAGTCTTCTAGTGAATTCTTCCCGATTACGGAAGAAAGAGAGACGTAGGAGATTCAGCTCCGAACTTCCATAAACAAATCGCAGCGTATCGTTTGCATTTACATTCATACGCATTGCGTATTTTACAATTGAAAGTAAAACTGTTAATAAGCTTTCGATTATAAGAGTTCAGTTGAGTAGTTTCCGTATGATTTTACTTCATTACTCAATCTGTATCTCGGTGCACTTAATATTCAAGAACACTGAGCTATTGCAGCTCAAGTCTTATATAAACCAGATCGCATATGTTGAACCAGCTTGCAGAGCGGCTGATATGTTTTATGCGCGATCCGGTTACGTGTTGCGTGCTACTTATCTTTAAAATTTCTTTAAATTGCGCGTAACTTGAGGGTTCGATGTCTTAGGCTGTGTGAGAGCCTACGTGAGTTGTGTGAGAACTCACAGACACCTCCAGTTTTTTTATCCCAACAATAGGTATCAGAGCGTTTTTACGATCTGATACCCCGATGTTTCGGGACCAACAAATTGTGTGACCAAATCCAGTAGGATCCTGGTTGAGCTATGTTTTACCATTAGGGAATAAATCTCATTGAAATCAATTCCCTCCACCAGGGAAAATCCCTTTGCTACCATTTTTGCCTTGGACTTGATATTACACGTTCCTTGTTCACTTTGTTTTTCTTTGTAAATCCACTTGCTGCCAGGGTTCTTTGCCCTTTTGGTCTATCCACCAGCATCAAAGTTTTATTCTTAATCAAGGACTTCATTCCATTGTCTATTGCTTCAATCCATCTGTGAGAATTTTTGTCATCAACTGTCTCCTTAAATGTCCTAAGTTCTGAGTATTCCAAGTCTTCAGTAGCTCTAAATGCAAACCAAGTCAAGTCAGCCTGTCCATACCTTTGTGGTGGTCTAATGTCTCTTCTTTCCCTGTCCCTTGCAAGATTATATGGTTCTAGGTCATGTCCTGACAATATATGTTCACTAGGATCTCTATTTTCTTTATAGTGTTGAGACTCAGAGTTTGAAGATTCACTTAGCAGCTCCACCTAAACTGGTGATTTCTCAGCTACCTCTTTAGATGAACCATCTCCACTATCTTTATACGTATACCCCATCCTAATTTAATCAAATGTGACATCTTTAGTATTTAAACACCTGGGCCTTTCTTTTCTAAATTCCACAGTTTGTATCCCTTTACTCCTTCAAGGTATCATATAAATATACACCTCAGTGCTCTCGGATCCAGCTTGTCCAGGCTCTGGTGTGCGTAAGCCAGACATCCAAAGACAGTCTTCTGGTGCACCACTCCACTATTCCATAGGTGTTTTGAAACCTATTGCACTTGAGGGACATCTATTTACTAGGTAACAGGCTGTTGTGAAAGCCTCTCCCCATAAGGATATTAGTATATTTGCACTTATCAGTATACACCTTACCCTTTATAGAAATGTCCGGTTCATCCTCTCTGCAAGGCCATTCTGTGGGGGTTACCAGCCACTATCCTATGCCTCATTATACCTCTTATCTTGCACACTTGGGTGAATAATTCCGAAAAAATTCTAGTCCATTGTCAGTTCTCAATGTCTTAACCCTGTTATTACATTTTTTTTCAACTAGTGCTAATCCTCTTTAAATCATGCAACTGCTTCATCTTTTGTTTTCAGTATATAAACCCATACTCTTCTGGAATATTGATATATTAGAGACATGAAATACCTGCAAACCACACGTGTTTCTGTCCTAGAGGGACCCGAAAGATCTTAGTGCATGTATTCCACTGGTTTGTTGGTTTAGTGTTGTCCCTTTCCAAATGTCACTTGCTTTGCCTTACCAAGAACACAGCTATCACACAAGTTCGAGGTTGTACATGCTCTATATCCAACACACCCGACAGCTCAGCAAGACCTCTCTCACTTGCATCTCCAAGTTTTGGGTGCCACAATCAAGTCTTGTGATCTTGTAACTAGACTATAGAGGATCCTCCTACAATTGTGTTGCCCATTAGTAAGTATAAAGAGTTCCTTTTAATGTCATTCAGATGACAAGGGATCCTTTTGCTACTGTCATCACTCCATTTTCTGACTTGAAGGTGTAGCCATTTGAATCGAGAGTTCCAAGAGATATTAGGTTTCATTTTAGTTTTGGCACATATCTTGCATCCTTTAGCTGTCTATCCATACCGTCGTGTAGTCTTATTCTCACGGGCCAACTCCTTTCACCTTGCATGCTTTCTTATTTCTGAGTAATACCAATCCTTTCTCTCAAACATCTCTTCAAACCCTGATTTGTTCGGGCATATGTGAAATGAGCAGCCTGAGTGTTAGAGTAGATGCCCAACTAGCCAACTTGTGGCGTGTGGGTTTTATACACTCTTGTATATGACAATCTTTATTTATGAAATACGCATTTCTTTATGGCATTCTTTATTTTCATTATGTTATATAATGTTAACAATTGTGTTGGATAAAGACCTAGAATGCACCATAGTGTATGTTAGATGTGATAGTGGATATGATGGCTATCATGAAACACATCTAATAGTCGCTGTGCATTCTGAAATTCGTTCCTAGTCGATTGGGCCGTCAAAATGAGGATAAGGCCGCCCGAGCTTGAGACTAGCATCTGCGATGTGAAGTACCATGTTTCATTGGTAGGGAACATTGTGATGTTCTGAGCATGCAGATGGATAGTGACCTGGTGATCTATCGAACTACCCTCGTTCGGACTTTCCAAGTGGTTACCATTTGTCGAGTGGATAAATCCGAGGTCTTGGTTGTACTGATTAGTCCTCACTACTCGAAACGTCATTGAGGCTCTACATGATAGGCATCTCACTTTGACCCGTTTTTCGACTCACTTGGGGTCATTAGGCGGCGGGATTGGGTGAGGTCCCGATGCATGTAGGAGTCGATGCTTCGTTGTCGAGGATTCACCGCTAGCTTACATGCGTGGATATCCTATGCTATCTGAGGAGATAATAGTGTATAAATCTCTGGCCAGAGTACTAGAAGTGTTTTAGGTAAATGGGTTTACCCAGTAACACTCGTGATGTCACTATTCGATCTCCAAGATGTATGCATAGCTATCGGATCTAGATCGACTCTCGATTTACCAATGGTCGTTGATCTGATCGGGATATATGTGTTGAAAGGACCGTACTGTACGCTAACCACGACCAACTGGTTCTTGCAGGCACTATCAGTGATACCTAGGGGATCATGGGGCGATGTTGCTAGGCGCTTTACCATGATCCGTTGGGCAAGTCCGAAATTATGATTTCGGAGTCACAATGGTTGTGGGCCCACGGCTAGCTGTATCCATGAACCATTGAGGGTCACACAAGTAATGGATTCATGATTCCCGCACGGAAACTGAGCTCAATGTGTTGAGCATAGGAGGAGGATTTTAGGGAGTGCGACTTCCTAAAAGTCAACAGGGGTCAAATTATGATTTCCCACTGTTGAGGGGCAAAACTGTCATTTTGGACTAGGTATCTGAAAAATTGTTTTTCGCATCATAATATTCAGTTTTGGAAACTGAGTCGAGATTTAGGGATGTCCTGTTTACGTGAAGCAGACAGTGGGAGATAAGCTGGATACGAGATCTATCTTATGTTACTTCGTTGGGTATCCAAAGAATTCCATTGGATACTACTTCTACTATCCCAACGAAACAAAAGTGTTTGTTTCTAGAAATGCCACCTTTTGGAAAGGGAATTTCTACTTGATAGAAAGGGCAAAATAGTAGAACTCGAAGAGGTTCGAGAACCAACTGAAGTACCAAGTGAGTCTCTCGCACCTCCAGAGCCAGTACCAGAAATGGTCGCACCTAGGAGATCCGAAAGGGTTC
>KV013382.1:25384-48579 GCA_001598015.1 Dorcoceras hygrometricum
ATTAGAATCTTACTAGCCATAGCCGCATGGTACGACTATGAGATATGGCAAATGGATGTGAAAACTGCGTTCCTTAATGGAAACATTAAGGAAGAGATCTATATGACGCAGCCTGAGGGTTTCACATCTGTAGGAAGTGAGCATAAGGTATGCAAACTTCAGAGATTGATTTACGGTCTCAGACAAGCATCGAGGAGTTGAAACCTGAGATTCGATGAAACAATTAAGGAATTTGGTTTCATCAAGAATCCCGAGGAGCCATGTGTATATAAGAAGGTAGTTAAAAGCGCTGTGACATTCCTCGTACTTTACGTTGATGACATTCTACTCATTGGGAATGATGTAGGAATGCTGCAGTCAACTAAAGTCTGGTTGTCTAGTAGATTTTCGATGAAGGACATGGGTGAAGCATCCTATATTCTTGGAATACAGATCTATAGGGATAGATCGAAATGGATGCTCGGACTCACCCAAGATACCTACATCGATACCATACTTAAGAGGTTCTCTATGGAAGAGTCCAAGAGAGGACACCTACCTATGTTCCACGGGGTCACTCAATGGTGGTGCTGTCTCTTGGAAGAGTTCCAAGCAAGACACCATCACGGATTCAACCATTGCGGCTGAGTACATTGCAGCATCAGCTGCTGCTAAGGAGGCGGTTTGGATAAGGAATTTCGTCAAGAGTTGGGTGTCATTACTGATGGAGTTGGTCCAGTCCTGGTGTACTGCGACAACACGGGTGCCATTGCGCAAGCAAAGGAGCCTAGGTCTCACCAAATATCCAAACATTTACTGAGGAAATACCACATAATCCGGGATATTGTGGCTAGAGGTGACATAGCAGTTGAGAGAGTCGCCTCTGCGGACAACGTTGCTGATCCACTTAAGAAGCCCTTGCCAGGACCGTTGTTTGAAAAACATCGTGAAACAATGGGACTGCGCTTGATGAGTAGTTGGCTATAGGGCAAGTAAGAGATTGTTAGAGTAGATGCCCAACTAGCCAACTTGTGGCGTGTGGGTTTTATAGACTCTTGTATATGACAATCTTTATTTATGAAATACGCATTTCTTTATGGCATTCTTTATTTTCATTATGTTATATAATGTCAACAATTGTGTTGGATAAAGACCTAGAATGCACCATAGTGTATGTTAGATGTGATAGTGGATATGATGGCTATCATGAAACACATCTAATAGTCGCTGTGCATTCTGAATTTGTTCCTAGTCGATTGGGCCGTCAAAATGAGGATAAGGCCGCCCGAGCTTGAGACTAGAATCTGCGATGTGAAGTACCATGTTTCATTGGTAGGGAACATTGTGATGTTCTGAGCATGCAGATGGATAGTGACCTGGTGATCTATCGAACTACCCTCGTTCGGACTTTCCAAGTGGTTACCATTTGTCGAGTGGATAAGTCCGAGGTCTTGGTTGTACTGATTAGTCCTCACTACTCGAAACGTCATTGAGGCTCTACATGATAGGCGTCTCACTTTGACCCTTTTTCCGACTCACTTGGGGTCATTAGGCGGCGGGATTGGGTGAGGTCCCGATGCATGTAGGAGTCGATGCTTCGTTGTCGAGGATTCACCGCTCGCTTACATGCGTGGATATCCTATGCTATCTGAGGAGATAATAGTGTATAAATCTCTGGCCAGAGTACTAGAAGTGTTTTAGGTAAATGGGTTTACCCAGTAACACTCGTGATGTCACTATTCGATCTCCAAGATGTATGCATAGCTATCGGATCTAGATCGACTCTCGATTTACCAATGGTCGTTGATCTGATCGGGATATATGTGTTGAAAGGACCGTACTGTACGCTAACCACGACCAACTGGTTCTTGCAGGCACTATCAGTGATACCTAGGGATCATGGGACGATGTTGCTAGGCGCTTTACCATGATCTGTTGGGCAAGTCCGAAATTATGATTTCGGAGTCACAATGGTTGTGGGCCCACGGCTAGCTGTATCCATGAACCATTGAGGGTCACACAAGTAATGGATTCATGATTCCCGCACGGAAACTGAGCTCAATGTGTTGAGCATAGGAGGAGGATTTTAGGGAGTGCGACTTCCTAAAAGTCAACAGGGGTCAAATTACGATTTCCCACTGTTGAGGGGCAAAACTGTCATTTTGGACTAGGTATCTGAAAAATTGTTTTTCGCATCATAATATTCAGTTTTGGAAATTGAGTCGATCGGTCTGATCTGATCGTCGATCGCAGTTATGATGAAACCGCAGTGATTTAAATGAACCGAATGTTCATATGGACTTGGGCCTGACCCAAGTCCAATGGGCCGGTTCAAGCCCATGTATATTTAATATATACTAATGAGTGATTAGGGCTTTTAATCACTAGACTCATAACTAAAACCCTAGCCTCCATACACACTCTCGGCCGCCCCCTCTCCACAACCTCACGCAGGTCGTCGCCTTGCGCCGCCGTCCGCCGCCCGCTTCGTGATCGGACTTGTTTCGATCACCGCGACGAGGTGATTCCGTCCGTGGCAAAATCCATCAAGTCTTCTAGTGCATATTGACGGAGGAAGATTGATTCCGGTCGTGGACCTGATTGGAGGATCTACCGCCACCTACCGTGAAGAGCCAGTTTTCTTGTAAATCTGGTTGGAGCCAGGGCCTAAACGCCAGCAAGGTAACATATCTACGAACACCCTCTGTATGTTTGTAGATTTATATTGATGTATTGAACGCTTTTCGGGGCTATTTTTGATTTCCGCTGCGCCCCCGGGAAGTGGGATCCGGATCCGCCACCGTATGCCAACACTGAGACCAAGATCCATTCATTGGACTGGTCTTGTCTAGAGACAACAAGAACTTCGGCTGAGTCATATCCCTCTGATACTGTCAGACCTCGTGCACAAACACAGAGTTAACCACGCAAACAATAGGGGAAGCATTTAAAATAGTGGATAAAATTTTCGCTTTTGGCCTGACTGAAAGATACATAATTTAAAATACTACAATACTCAAAATATCCCAGTTTAAAATAACACAGTACAACAGTACAGCATGTATCAAATACCAATCAACAATACTACAACTGAAACAATAAAGCACAGGCATCCCCCGCCTAACAGTACTGATACATATATGCTATACGCTAACTAGGACACTCTAACCACCTCCTGGGGCACCACCAGCTTGGTCAACTCCACGACTAGCCGAGTAACCTGGGAAACCTGGACAATACACATAGGCAAACAACACCAGCCCTAGAGGGACACGGGGTCAAACCCCAGTACGGAGAGCAATAGAAAAACACTAATGGAAAGCAACAAGTAATATGCAAATGCTATGCATGAGAACAAGGCTACACCGAAAGCAGGGAGCCAAAGGATCTCAACAAACAAATCTGATAAAATGAACAACAGTGGCCACCGGGTGTGTGAGTATATGGGAGCTACCTACTCGTCTCAACACACGGAACCAGATTCAAAGCACAGCTCAACCTGTTGTTGCCCAACTCATGAGGTGTGGGAGCTACCCACTCCGCTCATAGTGGCTAACAGATCCCAACAGGGAGATGAGGATGACAGGAGTTACCCGCTCGGCCTCTAAACAAGCATCCTGGTACGCACAGATCAAGATAACAAGGCACGACTTAAACAGATCTGAGCTCAATATGATAATTGCGTGTATGCAACAGAATAAATGTCCAACACAGAACATATACAACAATGAAAGGCATACACAGCAGTAAGCATAATCACCCATGCTCAATCCAAAGCTGTAAAACAAGCTCACATCCGTACCTCAAGTCTTCTGAGCTATAATTACCACAAAGCAGTCCCGAGCAACACATATCTCACACCTGCTAAGCCAAACACATATACTAGCTCAGGGACAGTAGCACATAAACTTTGAATTGGTAGCTACGAGCTCAACCAAATCTGTCCTACCCTTCTAACACAACAGAAGGCTCTAAGCTAAGCACAAGGTAGGATCTTTACACTTACCCAACAAGCTACCTGAACGACAGAAGCAAATCCGACGCTTATGCTAACAGACTACAGAAGGGAGATGTCTCTCGATCCACTTCCAGCTTAACGCAAGCTTCCAAAAGCTGTACCAAATGAAGCATCTTAGCAAGAGGAGTCCAGTGCTACCACTCTTACTTCAATCGGAGCTGTCTACCGCCGGTAATCGGAGAAGATAAGGTTCGGTGAACAGTAGCTAGGGTATCGCGACAGAGTTCGCTATCGGGAAGTATTACTAAGTGTCGGGGAACAATACAGGGAAACGAAGACCAAGTCCTCTTAAATACAACTCAATTCTGCTCAAATCTGATGAACAGTTCCCACCGACAACTTAAGTCTCAAAACTGATTTCCCACTCGAATCTGAATCCCACATTAGATCTGGCTCTTCGTCGAAACAGATCCTAACTTATCCACACAACGTCGCACAGTCTACTATCACATCTGGACACGTCACCCACTACTCAAATCTGAAATTCTAAACAGCATCGCATCGCAAACACTCAGATCCTATCGAAATCCGAATCTCGCCCGCTAAACCAAACGTTGTCGTTCCAACTAATACAAACGACGTAGTTTAGCTATTCGCTACAAAAACACGCTGGCTCACAACTGAACGCCTGTGATACAAGATTTCATCACCACAACTGAGCGCGAACACCCAACACTGACCAACATTCACATCTGATCAGTTCCCACGGAAATTCTCTAACTCTCTATATCTATTTCAAGGACTTATACGGACCCGATAACGAATCCAAGCATACCAAATCAAAGCTGGCTCATCCCAGATCTGTTCAAGCCAAATCTGGTCTATGCTAAATCCGATTAATTAACTCAATTAATCTTATACTCTCGGGTCTCACATCTCTCCCCCACTAGAACAGTATTTCTTCCTCTAAATCAAACAACAATTCCGGATCAAGAGTTCAAGATAACTGGAACAAAAAAAATCAGTAACCATCTACTGGGAAACAACCAGAAACAACCCAACTACTGGAATCTGATACAGCGCTTACTCAAACAGATGCGGCCACTCACGCTGCATCTTCTCTTCCAGTTCCCACATAGCTTTTTCTCTACCATGTTTGCTCCACTGAACCATCACCAAAGGAATGGTCTTATTCCTTAGCTGTTTCTCTTTTCTATCCAAGATCTGCAAAAGGATATTCCACATAACTTAAAGTCTGATCTAGCTCCACCTCGTCAGTTCTCAATACATGCAAAGGATCTGGCTCATATTTCCTCAACATAGACACATGAAACACATCATGCAAGGATGACAGTCGATAAGCCAAAGGACCAATTCTCTCTAAGATCTCATATGGACCAACATAACGAGGAGCTAAATTTCCCTTGAGACCAAATCTCATAACACTGCGAAAACGAGAAACTTTCAGGAAAACCAGATCACCAACCTGAAATTCCAGAGGCCTACGCCTCTTGTTCGCATAACTGGCTTGGCGATCCTGTGCAGCTTTCATTCGCTGGCGAATCAGATCTACTTGATCTCTCATCTGCTGCACAAATTCTGTAGAAGACAGCTGCTTCTCCCACACTTCTTCCCAACACACAGGTGATCTACACTTCCTGCCATACAAAGCTTCAAATGGAGCCATACCAATCGTGACCCGATAGCTGTTATTGTAAGAAAATTCAACCAAAGACAATGAATCTTTCCAGCTACCACTAAAATCCATCACAACAGCTCTCAACATATCCTCTAAAATCTGGATAGTTTCTCTCAGATTGGCCATCTGTCTGGGGATGATACTCTGTGCTCATCGCCAATCTGGTACCCAAAGTTGTTTGCAAACTCTTCCAAATATGGAATTAAACCTCGGATCACCATCTAAAACGATAGAAACAGGCACACCATGCAAACGCACCACAAAATCTACGTACAGCTTGCCATCTTCTTCAAAGAATATGTCATGCTACAGGGAATGAAGTGAGCAGACTTCGACAATCTATCAACGACAACCCACACAGCATCACAACCTCTGCTGGAACGAGCAAATGTGTTACAAAGTCCATAGCTATGTGCTCCCAATTCCATTGGGGAATCTCCAAACTCTGCAATAGACCATCAGGTCTCATCCTCTCAGCCCTGACTTGCGGACAATTCAAACAACGGGCTACAAAATCGGCAACATCACTCTTCAAACCTGCCCACCAGTAATGCTGCTTCAAGGCATAATTCATCTTCTTCACACCAGGATGAACACTGTGTCTACTACAGTGCGCTTCTTTCAAGATCTCCTCCTTCAAATCGATCAGATTTGGCACAACCAACCTGCCACGAAATCTCAAACAACCATCAGACGAGACAGTGTAATCCTCTAACTGTCCAGCTCTCACCTTCAGCTTCAACTCATGGATAGATGGATCGGTCCTCTGAGCTGCTCTAATGCTTACAACAATTTGTGGCTCAACTTGAAAAGAATACACCACCACAAAATACTCAGTTGGGTAACACCGCCAACCAGTAGTGCTTAGATGCTCATGGACCTTCGAAATCTGCATTGAAGCCAGCATCGCCACTTGAGCCTTTCTGCTCAATGCATCAGCAACTACATTCATCTTCCCAAGCTGATATTGGATTTCACAATCAAAATCCTTAAGCAGCTCCATCCATCGATGCTGTCTCATGTTCGAATCTGATTGAGAAAATAGGTACTGAAGGCTCTTGTGGTCTGAATACACCACAAACTGCTCGCCATACAGATAGTGGCGCCAAATATTCAAGGCAAAAACCACTGCTGCTAATTCCAAATCATGAAATGGGTAACGAGTCTCATGCGGTTTCAATTGACGAGAGACATACGCAATGACTCAACCATTCTGCATCAACACACAATCCAATCCATTCAAGGAAGCATCTGCACAAACCACAAAATCACCGGAACCACACGGCAAAGCTAACACATGCGCAGAAGTTAGCTTCTCTTTGAGCAACAGAAAAGTATTCGCACACTGTTCAGTCCAAACAAACCTCTTGTCTTTCTGAGTCAACTGTGTCATCGGCTTAGCTATAATAGAGAATCCCTCTATAAAACGCCTATAATAGCCAGCCAAACCCAAAAAACTACGAATCTCAGCAACATTCTTGGGGTGCTCCCAGTTAACAACAGCATCTACCTTACTGGGATCCACAGAAAGACCTTCCACTGAAATGACATGACCCAGAAACACAACTCTATCCAACCAAAACTCGCACTTAGAAAACTTAGCATACAGCTGCGAGTCTCGTAGGGTCTGAAGAACCAACTTCAAATGCTCTTTGTGCTGCATCGGAGTCTTAGAGTACACCAAGACGTCATCGATAAATACAATCACAAACTGATCGATGAACTCTCTAAAGACTCGATTCATCAGGTCCATGAAAACTGCGGCGGCATTCGTCAAACCAAAAGGCATAACTAAAAACTCATAATGCCCGTACCTCGTACGAAAAGTAGTTTTCGCAACATCTTGCTCTCGAATGCGCAACTGATGGTACCCCGAACGTAGATCGATCTTAGAAAATACAGCCGAACCTTGAAGCTGATCAAACAAGTCATCGATCCTCGGAAAAGGAAACTTATTTTTCACTGTCGCCTTATTCAACTGCCTAAAGTCGATGCACATCCTCATCGACTCGTCCTTCTTCTTTACAAACAAGATAGGCGCTCCCCACGGGGACATACTCGACCTAATGAATCCCTTCTCTAACAAGTCGCTAAGTTGAACCTTAAGCTCCCTCAACTCAGCAGGCGCTAGACAATATGGAGCTCGAGAGATAGGAGCTGTACCAGGTACCAACTCAATGCTGAAGTCTATCTCCCTCTTCGAAGGAAAACCAGGAATCTCCTCCGGAAACACATCCGGGAAATTGCGCACAACGGGAACATCACTAAGCTCTACGCACGAAGAAGAAGACGCATCCAAAGCATAGATCATAAATCCAGCATTATCCAACGACAACAGGCTAAACATCTCCATCGCAGAGACTAAAGAAATCTTCGACTGGGAATCGTGACCACAGAAATTCCATTTCTCACCAGACTGGGGCCTAAAACGCACAACGCCATGGAAACAATCCACAGTGGCCCCTATAACTATACAACACGTCCATTCCAACTATACAATGGAAATCCCACATCACTAGCCTGATCAGGTTGGATAACAACACGTTCTCACCAAACATAAGAACGCCATTCAACAAGATCTCTTGGGAGTACAGGCTCGCACCGGCAGGAGTCGCAACAGACACAACATCACATAAAACAGTGGTATGCAAACCATGCTCAACCACAAATGCATCAGCAATAAACGAATGTGATGCTCCTGTATCAAACAACACACGTGCAGGAAAATCAAAGACAAAACAAGTATCTGCGATCACTCCTCCTCAATATCCATAGCCTTGTCCACCGCATCCGCATCGTCGGTGAACCCGCCAACACCAAAGAATACAACTCCTCATTGAGTCCTTCCAAGAACCTATTCCTCTTTGCCCTCTCACGGCCAGAAACATGCGGAACATACGCAAGAAGAGAAGAAAACCTCGGGGCATACTCTCCCACGGACATAGTTCCCTGCACCAAGTTATCAAACTCACGCTCCCTGGCATTAACAAAGGATTCCGGAACGTACTCCTGACGGAAGGCAGTACAAAAGCTGTTCCACGTGATCCCTACACCTATCTCCTTGAGAGTCCTCGAAGCGCCTCTCCTCCAACGCTCGGCACCTCTCCTCAACTGAAACGTAGCCAAAATCAACCTACGCTCGTCATCATACCTAACACGGTCAAACAAACTGATAATGTGCTGCAACCAGGACTCCGCATCGGAACTAGGCTCATCCCCATTAAACGTCTGAGGATTCATCCGCTGAAACCTCGCCATCACAAGTTCCATGTCGTCCACACGGGCTGCCAGCTCATCTACCTCTATCTCAACCTGTCTATCACGTCCAAGACGAGGAACACTATGCTGCACTTCCTCGTTCTGACCCTCGGATTCTTCCTGAAACTGCCCTCTACCTCTACCCCTACGTCTAGGCGGCATCTACGAGGGCACTAAGAGGGTGAGGTCACACAGCAACAAATATATATCAAATAGAAAATAAGCCACATATTCAAGCACATGCAACATGCAACACTGTGCCTAGACTCAAGTGTGATAAAAAAAATCGAGCTTATCTCAACTTAAGCTCTGATACCAAAAATGTCAAGCCTCGTGCATAAACACAGAGTTAACCACGCAAACAATAGCGGAAACATTTAAAATAGTGGCTAAAATTTTCGCTTTTGGCCTGACTGAAAGATACATAATTTAAAATACTACAATACTCAAAATATCCCAGTTTAAAATAACACAGTACAACAATACAGCATGTATCAAATACCAATCAACAATACTACAACTGAAAACAATAAAGCACAGGGCATCCCCCGGCTAACAGTACTGATACATATATGCTATACGCTAACTGGGACACTCTAACCACCTCCTGGGGCACCACCAGCTGGGTCAACTCCACGACCAGCCGAGTAACCTGGGAAACCTGGACAATAAACACAGGCAAACAACACCAGCCCCAGAGGGATACGGGGTCAAACCCCAGTACGGAGAGCAACAGAAAAACAACTAATGGAAAGCAACAAGTAATATCCAAATGCTATGCATGAGAACAGGCTACAACCAAAAGCAGGGAGCCAAAGGATCTCAACAAACAAATCTGATCAACTGAACAACAGTGGCCACGGGGTGTGTGAGTATATGTACCCGCTCGTCTCAACACACGACACCATATGCAAAACACAGCTCAACCTGTTGTTGCCCAACTCATTAGATGTGGTAGCTACCCACTCCTCTCATAGTTGCTAACAGATCCCAGCAGGGAGATGAGGGTGATGGGAGTTACCCTCTTGGCCTCTAAACAAGCATCCTGGTACGCACAGATCAAGATAACAAGGCAACGACTTAAACAGATCTGAGCTCAATATGATAAATGTGTGTATGCAACAGAATAAATTTCCAACACAGAAATGAGGGTGATGGGAGTTACCCTCTTGGCCTCTAAACAAGCATCCTGGTACGCACAGATCAAGATAACAAGGCAACGACTTAAACAGATCTGAGCTCAATATGATAAATGTGTGTATGCAACAGAATAAATTTCCAACACAGAACATATACAACAATGCAAGGCATACACAGCAGTAAGCATAATCACCCATGCTCAATCCAAAGCTGTAAAACAAGCTCACATCCGTACCTCAAGTCTTCTGAGCTATAATTACCACAAAGCAGTCCCGAGCAACACATATCTCACACCTGCTAAGCCAAACACAGATACTAGCTCAGGGACAGTAGCACATAAACTACGAATTGGGAGCTACGAGCTCAACCAAATCTGTCCTACCCTTCTAACACAACAAAAGGCTCTAAGCTAAGCATAAGGTAGGATCTTTACACTTACCCAACGAGCTACCCGAACGACAGAAGCAAATCCAATGCTTATGCTAACAGACTACAGAAGGGAGATGTCTCTTGATCCACTTCCAGCTTAACGCAAGCTTCCAAAAGCTGTACCAAACGAAGCGTCTTAGCAAGAGGAGTCCAGTGCTACAACTCTTACTTCAATCGAAGCTGTCTACCGCCGGCAATCGGAGAAGATAAGGTTCGATGAACAGTAGCTAGGGTATCGCGACAGAATTCGCTATCGGGAAATATTACTAAGTGTCGAGGAACAATACAGGGAAACGAAGACCAAGGCCTCTTAGATACAACTCAATTCTGCTCAAATCTGATGAACAGTTCCCACCAATAACTTAAGTCTCAAAACTGATTTCCCACTCGGATCTGAATCCCACATCAGATCCGGCTCTTCGTCGAAATAAATCCTAACTAATCCAAACGACGTCGCAAAAGTCTACTGTCACATCTGGACACGTCACCTACTACTCAAATCTGAATGCTAAACAGCATCGCATCGCAAACACTCAGATCCTATCAAAATCTGAATCTCGCCCGCTAAACCAAACGTTGTCGTTCCAACTAATCCAAAAGACGTAGTTTAGATATTCGTTACAGAAACACGCTGGCTCACAACTGAACGGCTGCGATTCCAGATTTCATCACCACAACTGAGCGCGAACACCCAGCACTGACCAACACTCACATATGATCAGTTCCCTGGAAAATTCTCCAACTCTCTAGATCTGTTTCAAGGACTTATATGGACCCGATAACTAAGCCAAGCATACCAACTCAAAGCTGGCTCATCCCAGATCTGTTCAAGCCAAATCTGGTCTATTATAAACCCGATTAATTAACTCAATTAATCTTATAAACTCTCGATTCTCACAGATACAAAAGAAGCTTTAGCATCCTCCTTCCGCCGTTCCTGATGATTTTTGTTCTTCTCTGGGCAGTTCCCTATGAAATGTCTCTTGTGGCAAGCAAATCATTTTAGCTTCACTTGACTTCAAGATCTCGATCTAAACTTGTTTATTTTGGAGTTTTTATTGTCAGGCCTTTTCTATGTTCTCTCTTTAGCCATCAGGATTTCACCTTGTTGATCAGCATTGGTATGAATCTTATTTTGGAGTTATTTTGACTGAGTAGCAAATTGTACTTTTTCTAATGTGATAGTTTGTTCCCTCCCGTGTAGAAAAGCATATATGAAGTTTTTGTAGGTCCTTGGAAGGGAATTTAATAGGATCATGGCGTCACCCTCTTCTTCTAGTTTTACGTCAATGTTTTCCAAATCATCTAGGATCTTTTCATATTCATCAATTTGATCCTCTAGACTCTCGAATCTTGAATGAGTAGAGTCTTTGTTATAGGTGATTTGCCAATGATGTTGTCATGTAAATACTCTCAAGTTTACACCTCACAGCAGGTAAAGAGCGAAGTGTTGTGCAAATCAGAAATATAAAACACCAGCACGCACAACACAAGCTCTGGGAAGACATTGGTGAAACCAGCTCGGACAGGAGCACTTCCCAGTGTGTGAGATTTTATCATTGAGCGTACACTGTAATCTCACACACGATTCACTCATATATTCGAGAGTTGAGTGAAAAAAAAATGAGTGAATCAAATTAAAAACTCTCCATTGTAGTCTTTGGACAGAGACGTTAAACAATTCTAGTTGTTTTTCGCACTGAGACGTTAAAGAATTGTGTGTAGCCTTTCTCACAGAGGCATAAAAGAAGTGATGTTAGACACACAGCTTGCAGGCTTAGTGTGCAATGGTGTTGCTAGGAGTTCTTGCGGCTGCTGGTCGTAGGAGTGGGTTGCAGCGAGGGTTGTTGTAATAAAATTCTTCTAGTGGAAACCATCCAATTGAGGAAGAAGGGGAGACGTAGTAGATTCAGCTCCAAAGTTCCATAAACTAATTGTAGCGTATTTTCTTTACTGTATTCCACACTTACATTCATATGCATATCATGATTGTTTAATACGCACAAAATTGTTTAAAGACCTTTCCATTATAAGAGTTCAGTTTGAGTTGCTTCCGCATGATTTTAATTCATAACTCAATCTGTATCTCGGTGCATACCATTCAAGAACATTGAGCTATTGCAGCTCAAAATTAAAGAAACCAGATTTCTCGTGTTCAACCAGCTTGCAAAGGAGCTGGTAATCTGGACCAGCTGGCAGAGCTGTTGGTCTAGATTCACGGCGATCTGGTTTCACAAGTTGCGTGCTGATTTTTGAACTCCCAAAATTTTTAATGCACGTAACTTACGGGGTTGGTGTTTTGGCTGTGTCAGGACTGACGTGAGTTGTGGCAGAGCTCACGAACTACCCTGGTTTTTCGATCCCAACAATTGGTATCAGAGCGCTTTTGCGATCTGGTACCCCGTGTAACGGGACCAACAATAATATAAATTACCTAATAGCATTCACCAACATTTATTTAGTTTTTATAGGATGGGATTCAACCATCAAATTCATTTATTTTAAATATCATTTGATGAAGGTAATTTACATAAACACAAGATGCTTTAGTACACAAGATTCTTTAGTACACAAAAATCACTTTCTAAGATGTATTATAATATGCCAGATAGAAATGTCAGTTTTTCAACAAGAAAACCCGAAATAAGTCAGGTTTAAGATTTCATATGACATCCATATGATCCAATAATGATGTCGGAAACAATTGGACAGCACTGTATCTAAAGATAGGTATAGGGATAACAATTGCATGGGATGGGCCGGGGTGGGTTTGTCATCTCCATCACTAAATTTCGCAATTAAGATTCCCTGTCCCGGTACCGATTGAAATTTTTTTAATAGATATTTAAGTAATAATATATTGTTAATTTAATGATATGTTTATGTATATTATTATTAACGTTTAAGATAATTGTTACTTATTATTAATTATATATATATGATATGATCGGAGGACTGGGTACCGTGAGTTCCCACACAGCTCGGGTACCAATTCATGGATAAAAAACAAAGATCCCGAGCTTTTTAAAAATGGTTTAAAAAACAGCACGGAGTGAGGAGGGGCAGTAGCAGAGCGCGCCTAAGCTGAATCAGCGCGTGGAGCGCCTAAGATGAATCAACACGGAGCGCAGCTGCATGCGATTTGAACAAGTAAAAATGCGAGCTGCAATAGTGTGAGACATGAAATGTAATTAAGATTAATTTGTTGGAATTAATAGATTTTTGGAGATTTCTGGTGGTTCAGATCTCTGTTTGGAAGTTTGATTTGTATTTTTGGGTCGGAAATCACATTTTAAGCAATTCTGGAAGTTTTCGTGTTTTTGGGTTGAAATATGTTTTTGTGAGAAATCTGGATTTTTGGGTGAAAGCTGGTCGTTTTCGTGAGAGATCTGTTTGGATTTTGTGGAATCTGGACGCTTAGCATTGCGGTGTGTTTTGTAGCGAGAGAGCCTAGTACGTCGTCGTTTAGAGAGATCTGGTAGCGCTAGGCGTATTGAGAAGTCTGCTCGCGCGTTTTATGTGTTGTATTCCAGAACGCCGTCGTTTGGTGAAGTCTGGTTGTTTTGTGTGTATGAGGGATCCGATGCGTTAGTGTGTAGAGATCTGGTCTCCATGTGTTTTGTATCGTGTGGGATACGACACCGTTTGGATTAGTTGGCGCGACACCATTTTGAGTGTAGCGCTAGCGAGAGATCTGTTCGCGCGAGGAGAGGTCTGTTGTGTGTAGCGCTAGTTGTGAAAACAGACGTCAACGCGGGTCAACACTTCCTGTTCAGATTTCTCCAGCGTTGTTGCTAACGTCCAGACCTCACTGTGGTGCTATGCGGCGTCGTTTTGAGCGATTAACGCTATTTCCAGCTTTTAGCGTTTTGGCCTTCAGATTTCACCGTGGTATTGGAGCGACGTCGTTTTGGAGTTTGAGCGTTGTTTAGCGCGAGTGAGAGCTGCTGGTGGAATCTGTTTCTATCGGTGGAATAATTTAAACAGATTTCTCGTGCTTATTTTAGGAGCAAGGCTTGGATTCGTTGTATTCAACCAGATACTTAGTAAATTTCTCCCGATCTTCGTTCTCTGTTTTCAAACCCTTGGTTACTGTTCACCGTGATTTTTATCCGGCGCTTCCCGTCGTTTCCGGCCACCGTTTTTCACATTCGAGGTAGCGTTGGACTCCTATTGGAAAGATATTTCACCCTATACTAGTTTTTGAGTCTATCGTTCGCTGGAGTGAGATCTCGAAGCTGCTATCTTCGACAGTGTGTTTGTGCGCACATGTAGCCTTTGGTTTCAGCTTTGAGATCTCGTTTACTAGCTGTGTTTTAGCTCCTTGTTGAGTTGTATTAGGGTGTCAGTTGCTGGTTGAGCGTGGAACTCCCAGCCGTGTTTTCTGTGGTTGGTCGTGAGTTGTTGTTGATGATTCCCTGTATCTTGGGTATGTTTAACAGGTTGGAACCAGATTTCTCAGGCCTAGTATTGTGGTAATTGAGCTAGGAATTAAGGTACGGATCTTGAGCTTATAATTCAGCGTGGAACTTGGCTTGGATGAATTGCGAGATGGCTGTGTTGGATTGCCGTGCTTTGTTGTTGTCCTGGTTGAGGACTGTGTATGCTATTTGTGTTTAATTTCTGCATTGCATATGTTTATATGCTTGTGTTCCAGCTTGTTGCATACACGCATGACATTCCATTTCCGTTGTGGTAGCCACTGCCTTGTTTCGTTGTTGCTTCTTTGTTTTCTTACCAGGATGCGAGGGCGAGCGGCGATTCCGCACTCTCATTTCCCCTATGCGCCGAGTGGCTAGCTACCACAGTTCATAGGTTGGGTGTTGATGCATCTGGTAAGGGTGGGCGAGTAGGGGTGAGTGGGTAGCACCCACATGTCCTACACTCACCATGGCCACATATTTTTCGTTGCAGTTTCCGTTGAGCTGTTGTCTCCTTTCTCATGCATAGCATCTGCATTTCATTCTTGCTGTTTTATAGTTTCTCTCCGTACTGGGGTTTGACCCCATGTCCCTCTGGGGCTTGGTTTGTTTCCTTGTTCGTGTTGTTTTCAGGGAACCCAGGTTTTACAGCTGGTCGTGGTTTTAACCCAACTGGTGGCGCCCCAGGAGGTGGTTAGCGTGTCCCAGTTGCGTATAGCATATATATATGTATATATATATATATATATATATATATGTATCAGTTAGCCAGGGGGATGCTCTGCGCTTCGTTATTGTATCCAGTAGTTGGAGTCTGATACATGTTATGGTTGTTGTATGCTATACTGTTGGTTGTTTTTATAAACTGTGATATATTTTGAGTATCGCTCTATTTTAAATTACATTGTTTTAAACCGTCAGGCCAAAAGCGAAAATTTTACCAGCTTTTTGTTAGCTTCCGCATGTGTTTGTATGATTTTACTCTGTTTAGAGCACGAGGCCTGACATTTTTGGTATCAGAGCTTAAGTTGGGATAAGCTCGATTTCTTTGAACACACTCGAGTCTAGGCACAGTGTGGTGTGTTGCATGTGCTTGGTTATGTGACTACGTGCTGCATATTTCTGTGTTTTATGCTATCTATGCCGTATCTGTTTCGTTTTGCTTGATCCTATTGAGTGTTTTCGTAGATGCCACCTAGATGTCGTGGTAGAGGTAGGGGGCAGTTTGAGGAATCAGCAGGACAGAATGAGGACAGGCGTAGTGCCCGTAGTCATACTCGTGTTAGCAACGAGGAGGAAGATGAGATTGCGGCACCTCCTGTGGCACCTCCTGCGGCACCTCCTGCGGAGCGGATGGATGTTGTTATAGCACGGTTTCAGCGGATGAACCCTCCAGTCTTCAATGGTGATGAGTCCAGTGAGGATGCGGACTCGTGGCTCCGTAACATCATTGGTCTTTTTGATCCAGTACGATGATGATCTTCGACTGAGTTTAGCGACCCTCTTGCTTAGGAAGGCAGCAGAGCGCTGGTGGCGAGGCGCTTCGAGTACCTTGTTGGAGACCGGTGTTGGGATCTCTTAGGATAGTTTCTGTGACACCTTCCGAAAGGAGTATGTGCCCGAGTCTTATGTGAATGCCCGGGAACGGGAGTTCGACCATCTGGAGCAGGGTTCCATGACTGTTCGGGAGTATGCTAGGAAGTTTTCTTCTCTGTTGGCATACGTTCCCCATGTTTCTGGCCGAGAGAGGGCCAAGCGGACTCGATTTCTTGAAGGCTTGAATGAGGAGTTGTATCATATGGTGTTGACCAGCAACCAAAGAGCTATGCTGAAGCAGTTGACACTGCTATTGATATCGAGGAAGGTTTGCAAAATCATCGTGCTCGTAGGCAGCAGACGGCGCAGGTTAGTCGTCCTGCTATTTAGGGAGCGCAGTCTTCCAAGTCCTCCCAGTCAGCCCATCAGCCGCAGCAGCAGCATCAGCAGCAGGTGGCTCAGTAGTCTGGCTGTCAGAGGTTTCGACCCCGCGGTCAGCAGTTCAAGAAGAAGTCGGGTTCTGGCTCTTTTGGTTCAGGCAGTTCGAGTAGCAGTGGATCTCGGACTGAGTTTTGCGACTTTTGCGGTGGAAAGCATCCTTTCATGCAGTGTGTTGGTGTGCAGGGCTCCTGCAACCTTTGTGGTCAGTACGGGCATTTTGCTAGAGTTTGTCCGTCAGCTAGATCACATCAGACCGCGGCCCAGCCTCAGGGTCGTGGAGGTCAGTCTAGGGGCTGTTCTCAACAGTTTCAGCAGCCCCGATTGGGTGAGACTCAGTTTAGGCCTTTTCAGCAGCCTGGTCTATTGCGGTTCGGACAGTCGTCTCAGTCTTTCTTCTCTGGACCCCAGCATGCTCAGGTTAACGCCATTACTAGGGAGCAGGCCGAGGAGACACCAAGTCGGGTGATCGCAGGTACTTGTCTTGTCTTTAACTTTCCTGCACGTGTGTTGTTTGACACCGGTGCATCGCATTCGTTTATTTCTGATTCGTTTGTTGTTGAGCATAGTCTATGTACCAATTCGTTGCGCGATGCTGTTTCCGTGTCTACCCCTGGCGGTGTGAGCTTGTTCTCCTAGGAGGTTTTGTTGGATGGTGTGTTGCGGTTTGGTGAGCATGTCTTGTTAGTGAACTTGATCCGTTTGATGCTTTGGGATTTCGATTGCATAGTTGGGATGGATGTGCTGTCCAACTATAGGGCCTCAGTGGACTGCTTCCATGGGATTGTGCGCTTTAGGCCTTTATCTAGCGAGAAGTGGGACTTCTACGGCCAGGATTCTAGATCGGAGATCCCGTTGATCTTAGCTATGGAGATGTTTAGCTTGTTGTCTTTGGGGAATGCTGGCTTCATGATCTACGCGTTTGATGCGTCTTCTTCTTCCCGTGTTCAGCTCAGTGACGTTCCCGTGGTGCGACATTTCCCGGATGTGTTTCCGGAGGAGATTCCTGGTTTCCCTCCGAGGCGGGAGATTGACTTCAGCATAGAGCTGGTGCCTGGCACAGCTCCGATTTCACGTGCTCCTTATCGTCTGGCGCCTGTGGAGTTGAGAGAACTCAAGGTGCAGTTAGATGATTTGCTGGAGAAAGGTTTTATCCGACCTAGTATGTCACCGTGGGGATCGCCCATTCTATTTGTAAAGAAGAAGGATGGCTCAATGCGGATGTGCATTGATTTTCGCCGAGTGAATAAAGATACTGTGAAGAACAAGTACCCGTTGCCGAGAATCGATGATCTGTTTGATCAGTTGCAAGGTTCTGTGGTGTACTCGAAGATGGATCTTCGTTCAGGATACCATCAGCTGAGAGTGAGAGAACAAGATGTCGCGAAGACTGCTTTTCGTACTAGGTACGGGTTTCGAATTTCTGGTGATTCCGTTTGGATTGACTAATGCCCCTGCAGTCTTTATGGATTTTATGAACCGAGTTTTCCGTGAGTTTATCGATCAGTTTGTGATCATGTTCATCGACGACATCTTTGTCTATTCGAAGACTCCTTTGGAGCACAAGGAGCATTTGCATATTGTCCTTCAGACGCTGAGAGACCAGCAGTTGTATGCAAAGTTTGGTGATTCCGTTTGGATTGACTAATGCCCCTGCAGTCTTTATGGATTTTATGAACCGAGTTTTCCGTGAGTTTATCGATCAGTTTGTGATCATGTTCATCGACGACATCTTTGTCTATTCGAAGACTCCTTTGGAGCACAAGGAGCATTTGCATATTGTCCTTCAGACGCTGAGAGACCAGCAGTTGTATGCAAAGTTTTCCAATTGCGAGTTCTGGTTGGATCGCGTCGTATTCTTGGGACATGTGATTTCAGCCGAGGGGATTTATGTGGATCCTTGCAAGGTTGATGCCGTTTTGAACTGGGAACGTCCCAGGAATGTTTCTGAGATTCACAGTTTCTTGGGTCTTGCTGGCTATTACCGTCGCTTCATTGAGGGATTCTCTAGTATAGCAAAGCCGATGACTCAATTAACTCAGAAGGACAAGGGGTTAGTTTGGACTGAGCAGTGCGAGAATGCTTTTCAACTGCTCAAGGAAAAGTTGACTACTGCACCTGTGTTGGCTCTGCCATCTGGTTCAGGTGGTTTTGTGGTTTGTTCTGACGCTTCGCTCAATGGATTGGGTTGTGTGTTGATGCAAAATGGTCGAGTCATTGCGTATGCCTCGCGACAGCTGAAACCGCACGAGACTCGTTACCCAGTCCATGATTTGGAGTTAGCAGCGGTGGTCTTTGCGTTAAAGATCTGGCGTCACTGCCTGTATGGCGAGCAGTTTGTGGTGTACTCCGACCACAAGAGTTTGCAGTATCTGTTTTGGCAGCCTGACTTGAACATGAGACAACGTCGGTGGATGGAGCTGCTAAAGGACTTTGATTGTGAGATTAAGTACCAGCCTGGGAATTCGAACGTAGTGGCCGATGCTTTGAGCAGGAAGGCTAGTGAGATGCTTGCGTCGTTGTACATCTCTAAGGATCAGGAGCATCTTAACACTACGGGTTGGAGATTCTACCCGGCTGAGGATTACGTTGTGGTTTCATCGTTCCAAGTGGAGCCGCAGATTGTTTCGACTATTCGAGTAGCTCAGAGAACTGATCCGTCTATCCACGAGTTGAAGTTGAAGGTCAGGGCTGGAGAGCTTGAGGATTATTCTGTCTCTTCCGATGGTTGTTTGCGTTTCCGGGGCAGGTTGGTTGTGCCCAATTTGATTGATTTGAAGGAGGAGATCCTTCGGGAAGCGTACTGTAGCACACATAGTGTCCATCCTGGTGCACGAAAGATGTACCATGCTTTGAAGCCGCACTTTTGGTGGACTGGCCTAAAGAGCGACGTTTCTGGTTTTGTCGCTCGTTGCTTGAATTGTCAGATGGTTAAGGCCGAAAAGATGAGACATGGTGGTCTGTTGCAGAGTTTGGAAGTGCCCCAATGGAATTGGGAGCACATTGCTATGGATTTCGTGACGCATCTGCCTCGTTCCAGCAGAGGATGCGATGCTATTTGGGTGGTTATAGACCGACTGTCGAAGTCTGCACATTTTATTCCCTATGGGATGACCTTCTCGTTTAAGAAGATGGCGAATCTATACGTTGATTTTGTTGTTAGACTGCATGGTGTGCCCGTTTCAATCGTTTCCGACCGAGATCCGAGATTTACTTCCAGGTTTTCGAAGAGTTTGCAAACAGCTTTGGGTACCAGATTGGCGATGAGCACCGCGTATCACCCCCAGACAGATGACCAATCTGAGCGCACTATCCAGACGTTGGAGGATATGTTACGAGCTGTTGTATTGGATTTCGGAGGTAGCTGGCAAGACGCGTTGTCTTTGGTTGAGTTTTCATACAATAATAGCAACCAAGTGACGATTGGCATGGTGCCGTTTGATGCTTTGTATGGCAGGAAGTGTAGATCGCCAGTGTGTTGAGAAGAGGTGGGGGAAAAGAAGCTATCTGCCCCTGACTTTGTGCAGCAAATGAAAGATCATGTGGATCTTATTAGACAGCGGATGAAAGCTGCCCAGGATCGCCAAGCCAGTTATGCGAATAAGAGGCGTCTACCTCTTGAGTTTCAGGTTGGTGATCGTGTATTTATCAAAGTTTCTCCGTTTCGCAGTGTAATGCGCTTTGGACACAAGGGAAAGTTAGCCCCTCGTTACGTCTAGACAGCGGATGAAAGCTGCCCAGGATCGCCAAGCCAGTTATGCGAATAAGAGGCGTCTACCTCTTGAGTTTCAGGTTGGTGATCGTGTATTTATCAAAGTTTCTCCGTTTCGCAGTGTAATGCGCTTTGGACACAAGGGAAAGTTAGCCCCTCGTTACGTCGGACCGTATGAGATTCTTGAGAGGATTGGCCCTTTAGAGTGTCTGCTGTTGTTGCCGCCAGAGTTGTCTTCTCTTCATGAAGTCTTTCATGTTTCCATGTTGAGGAAGTATGAGCCAGATCCGTCTCATGTGCTTGGAACTAACGAGGTGGAGCTAGTCAGTCGTTGAGCTATCAGGAATATCCCTTGCAAATCCTTGGCAGAAAAGAGAAACAGGTGAGAAATAAGACCATTCCGTTGGTGATGGTGCAGTGGAGCAAACATGGAAGGGAAGAAGCTACTTGGGAGCTGGAAGAAAAGATGCAGCGAGAGTGGCCGCATCTGTTTGAGTAGCTGTTGAGCTAAATTTCCAGTAGTTTGTAGTTTTTGGGTGAAATTCTTCCCTAGTTGTTGTTAATTGTTTGCTCAGTCATCTTGAACTCTTGGCTTGTGTTAGGCAGAGTTCTGTTGTGTATCTTGCTATTTAGTTGTAATTCCAGATTGTTGTTCGATTTCGGGGACGAAATCCTTTTAAGTGGGGGAGAAATGTGAGACCTGAAATGTAATTAAGATTAATTTGTTGGAATTAATCGGTTTTTGGAGATTTCTGGTGGTTCAAATCTCTATTTGGAAGTTTGTTTTGTATTTTCGGGTCGGAAATCACATTTTAAGCAATTCTGGAAGTTTTCGTGTTTTTGGGTTGAAATCTGTTTTGTGAGAAATCTGGATTTTTGGGTGAAAGATGGTCGTTTTTCGTGAGAGATCTGTTTGGATTTTGTGGAATGTGGACGCTTAGCGTTGCGGCGTGTTTTGTAGCGAGAGAGCCTAGTACGTCGTCGTTTAGAGAGATCTGGTAGCGCTAGGCGTATTGAGAAGTCTGCTCACGCGTTTTATGTGCCGTCGTTTGGGGAAGTCTGGTTGTTTTGTGTGTATGAGGGATCCGATGCGTTATTGTGTAGAGATCTGGTCTCCATGTGTTTTGTATCGTGTGGGATACGACACCGTTTGGATTAGTTGGCGCGACGCCATTTTGAGTGTAGCGCTAGCGAGAGATCTGTTCGCGTGAGGAGAGGTCTGTTGTGTGTAGCGCTAGTTGTGAAAACAGACGTCAACGCGGGTCAACACTTCCTGTTCAGATTTCTCCAGCGTTGTTGCTAACGTCCAGACCTCACCGTGGTGCTATGCGGCGTCGTTTTGAGCGATTAACGCTATTTACAGCTTTTAGCGTTTTGGCCTTCAGATTTCACCGTGGTATTGGAGCGACGTCGTTTCAGAGTTTGAGCGTTGTTTAGTGCCAGTGAGAGCTGCTGGTGGAATCTGTTTCTGTCGGTGGAATAATTTAAACAGATTTCTCGCGCTTATTTTAGGATCAAGGCTTGGATTCGTTGTATTCAACCAGATCCCATACTTAGTAAATTTCTCCCGATTTTCGTTCTCTGTTTTCAAACCCTTGGTTACTGTTCACCGTGATTTTTATCTGGCGATTCCCGTCGTTTCCGGCCACCGTTGTTCATATTCGAGGTAGCGTTGGACTCCTATTGGAAAGCTCTTTCACCCTATACTAGTTTTTGAGTCTATCGTTCGCTGGAGTGAGATCTCGAAGCTGCTATCTTTGACAGTGTGTTTGTGCGCACAGGTAGCCTTTGGTTTCAGCTTTGAGATCTCGTTTACTAGCTGTGTTTTAGCTCCTTGTTGAGTTGTATTAGGGTGTCAGTTGCTGGTTGAGCGTGAACTCCCAGCCGTGTTTTCTGTGGTTGGTCGTGAGTTGTTGTTGATGATTCCCTGTATCTTGGGTATGTTTAACACGTTGGAATCAGATTTCTCAGGCCTAGTATTGTGGTAATTGAGCTAGGAATTAAGGTACGGATCTTGAGCTTGTAATTCAGCGTGGAACTTGGCTTAGATGAATTGCGAGATGGCTGTGTTGGATTTCCGTGCTTTGTTGTTGTCCTGGTTGAGGACTGTGTATGTTGTTTGTGTTTAATTTCTGCGTTGCATATGTTTATATTCTTGTGTTCCAGCATGTTGCATACACGCATGACATTCCATTTCCGTTGTGGCAGCCACTGCCTTGTTTCGTTGTTGCTTCTTTGTTTTCTTTACCAAGAGGGCGAGCGGCGATTCCGCACTCTCATTTCCCCTATGCGCCGAGTGGCTAGCTACCACAGTTCATAGGTTGGGTGTTGATGCATCTGGTAAGGGTGGGCGACTAGGGGTGAGTGGGTAGCACCCACATGTCCTACACTCACCGTGGCCACATATTCTGTTGCAGATCCCGTTGAGCTGTTGTTTCTCATGCATAGCATCTGCATTTTATTCTTGCTGTTCACTGCTGTTTTATAGCTGCTCTCCGTACTGGGGTTTGACCCTATGTCCCTCTGGGGCTTGCTTGTTTTCCTTGTTTGTGTTGTTTTCAGGAAACCCAGGTTTTACAACTGGTCGTGGTTTTAACCCAGCTGGCGGTGCCCCAGGAGGTGGTT